>PVLD010008906.1:0-80681 GCA_004027595.1 Dinomys branickii | reverse complement strand
TGTTGGACTCCAGACAATGTATGTTATGGCTTGGCAGAAAGTTTGTCTGCATTTTGCTCCTGTCCAGAGGCTTTGCCTAAGACTGAGATTAAGGGCAGCAGTGAACTGATTAATCTGGCAAAAGAAATTTCAAGGCAGTCGAATGTTGGGGCAGTGGCATGGCTATTGCTGGGGGCTTTTAGCCAGATTTATATTGACAATCAAGAGCAAAGAGCCCAGCAGGATGATTTAAAATGTTGTGAGTTTGGCCAGAAAGGAAGCTCCAGTACAACTGTGGATTGCAAAGATAAGGCTGAGGTGATCTCTGTTGCTATGAAGGAAGAAGAGAATGGAAAAGATGGCCTGAGGGCATCACAAGCAGCAAGTCTCCACCCTTTGCAGCCTCAAAACTGTAAAGGTGAGAGACCTTGCCTTGAGAAGGAAGCTAAAGAGCACCATGTTCCAGAATAGCAGCCACACCATGTTCCAGAATGGAGGCAGCATAGAAAATTTGCTCCTCAGAATTGGATTCATTGTGCCCAGAGATCTAGGCACTCCACCCCTATGGCCAAGAGAGAGAAAAATTTGGCTGCTGCTTCAGGTGGCAGCAGACCCTGGCATCATCCATGTGGCCCTGGCTTTAAATGCAAGAAAAATGCAAGAGTTCTGAGGTTAAAGAGGCTTCCACCCAGATTTCAGAAGGCCTGGGAGGCCAGACAGTGTGCCTCTGAGAAGGCAGTGTGTGAAGCTGTGACTGTGAAGCAAAAGGTGCCCTGGAGGCCTCAGAAGTTTAGAAAAGCCAGAAATGTGGATCATCAGAGAAAAGCTACAAGGAGAGAGCAAAGCAGGCCTAAGAGAGAAGCCATGGAGGCTCTAACCACCAGAAGTGCCATAGGGGTGGACTCATGCAAGCCCTTTGGAGCTCACAATGTACATGTTGCTTCAGATTCTGGATGTGGAATTAAAAGACACAATGTCAGCCCTGCTGAATTTTGGACTTGCATTGGTCCCAATGCTCTCTATTCCCCTCTTGGTGCCTTTTGGAATGGTAATGTTTATTTTGTGCCTTTAAATGTTGGAAGTGTTTAGTTTTCATTTGTATGGGGACAAAATGTTATGGTTCTAATATATAATGGCTTTGTATATGGAAACTGGTTTAAGGAAATGTGTATAATAGCCAAGTTGACAAGGGTTATGGTTGATACATTATGTCAACTTGGAAAATCTAGAGGTTTAGCTGAGTGACTCGGAGGAAGTTGGGGTGCTTACTTTGTAAACATCCTGAGCCTGTGGAAGAGGAGGGCATGGAGACTGTGTGAGAGGTTCATGACCCCTGGGCGGGGGTAGCCTGTTTACAATGTAAGGGAAGAGAATAGGCTGATTACAGCCACTCTTCTCTTTTGCTGTGGTTGTTTTTGCTGTGCTCTACTGCCATGAAGTTTGCCCTCTGCCATGTGCCACTCTGCCTCTGAAGCAGCCAAGTATGGACTGAAACCTCCACAAACTGGAAGCTAAATAAACCTTTCCTTCCTTCATTTTGGGTGTTGGGTATTTTGTCTCAGCAACTAGAGTAAAGTAACCAAGACGCCTTGTAATATGGGAGACTGAATAATGCACCCCTGCACACTAGTTTCATGTCCTAGTCTCTGGCATCTATAAATACTTTACCTTATGCAGGAAAGGAGCTCTTGTGGATGTGATGGGGAGGTTATCTTAGATTAGCTAGCTAGCCTAGCCCTGATACAATCACAAAGGTCCTTATAAGGGAGGCAGAGGTGTCAGAGTTAAAAAGAAAATCTGATTTAATAGAAGTAAAGGTTAAAATGGTGTAAAATGATGTGAAGACAGACATCAAGGAGTATACTAGCCTCTAGAAGATGAAAAAAACAAAAGAAATCGAACCTCTCCCATGTGCTCCAAGAGTAACAGCTCTGCTTACACCTTTACTTTAGCCTGGCCAGACTAGTTTTGGATTTCTGACTTTTGGATCTAGAAGAGAAAATTTGTATGTTGTCAGACCACTGAGTCTGTGGTGATTTGTTACAGCAACAATAAGAACTAATATAGATGTTATGCAACTCATTTTGGTTGGTTTCCTCATCACTAAAATAGGATACTCACCTACTTCAATAGGGTAGCTGTGAGGACTCAATCCAATAACTATAAGCAATTACTGTGGCGGACACACAGAAAGGGCTTGCTAAGTGGGGCCTACTATTAGAATCACAGGCAGAGTTCTGGGAATCCCAGATTCCTCACATGGCAGTTCTGGGTCAGAACAGGTAGAGCAGGGCAATGATTAAGCTTGATTGTGTCAACATGGTTGGCTCGGGAGCCCCCCCAGGGCACTGGTAGGGCAGTTTTCAGTGTGTCTGGGTGGATCATGGAGGCATGACCTGTGTCCTAGATCTGGTCCCTTGTCCCTTCCTTTCTGGCACTGTTCTCAGCTCTCCTTTCCAGCTGCTGTGATGTAAGCAGCTTTGCTCTGCTGTGCCCTTCTGCCATGGACTGATTTCCCTTAAAACATGAACCAAACATGTATGTTTTCTCCTTTAAATTGAGGGTGTCAAGCATTGTGTCCGAGCAGCAGAAAAGCTAACTAACACAGGCAGAAAGTGAAACATGTACCAAATTGAAGGAACAAAGATTCTTTCAGCTATGTCTAAAATCATTACTATGAGACAAGCAATGGAGGTAAATGGAAAATAAATTGTCAAAAGCTGGTCCAAGAGAACAGTGCGGCAGCATTTCTCAGCCAGCTAGCCTTTGGGATATGTTTGTACCTACCCGAAGATCCCATCCAATTCACAGCACTTTTGGGTCCATTGCCCAGATACTCAGCACCTCATTGTAAGAATTCACACAGAAAAGGAGAAAAGGAAGGGGAATCGTTGAGATATATAAAGGGTCTCAGAATATCACTTCCTCAGCATTTCATTTATAGTTCAAATACAGCCAGCAGGTCAATTTCTGAGCTTATCAGCAATATCAGGATCACAAAGTCTCCCAATAATAAAACAGTTTTCTTCCTGTTTAGGTTTGGCTGAATTGTCACTATCAATGTGGAGTCTACCACTTACAAGACTTATGACCTTGGGCAAATTATTCTGTTCTTCAGCTTCCTCTTCTGTAAAAAAGGATAAAGATGACACTATCTGTAGCATTGTTATGATGATTAAATAATTTCTACATGTGAAACGTGCAGTGAGGTGCCTGGAACATGGTCAAGTGCTCAGTAATTAGCTAATTCTCCTTCCAGGGTTATTTTTATTTTGGGAAAAGATGTGCAGAAAGGAAAGGAAGCCACCTGCTTAGAAGACGATATGGAAGGTAGTAATTTTTAATATCTTCCCATTGTTTTATTTAGTTTCTCTTAGGGAGAACCAGATAAAATGTCCAAAATAGGAGGCAGATCCAGTCATGTGTTAACAACCAATATGTATCAAGTGCCTATAGTGTAGTAGGCACTCTTTAGGAAGTGGGAACCTAAAGGTGAATAAGATCTATTTCCTGTCCTCAAGCAGTGCCCAGTCTAAGGCTGGAGAGAGACCAGGTCTTGAGGTTCTATCACAAGGCAGCAAGTTACATACTGCAGTAGGGATGGGTTCCAATCTGAGCATCAGGAAGGACTTCTTGGAGGACATTTCAGCAGCCTGAGTAGTTCCCCAGGTGAAGTGACAGGTACAGGAAGAGGTTTGAAGGGGACCCGATCTCTGAAAGCTCAAGGTCAAAAGCAAGGAGTGCTGTCAGGGACGTGCAGAGTCAGGATGAATGTGATGGTGGGGCCAAGCCTGGAAAGGACGAGGGGAGAGATCCGCATGGCGGTCCAAGTGCCATTCTTATAGCAGAATCACTTAAGAACCATGATAAGGAGTTTGGATTTTAGTTTAAAGGCAGTAAGGAATGGTTGAAAGTCTTTAATCAGGGCAATTTTTAAATAGGGTTTGAACTTTAGAAAAATCACTCTCAGAGAATAGTTGAGGAAGGACAAGACGAACATCAGAATAGCTGGGAAACTGTTGCAACAATTCTGATCAAGATAACAGAAGTCAGAGTCCAGGTAGTGGCAGCTGGTTCTGATGGGACACATGCAGATTTAGAGATATTAGGGTGACAGCGCTGCGTGTACTGTGGTAGGGTAAAGGGAAGAGGGGGAAACTTTCATTTTCAGGCTTGGATTTCATTTGCCCACACTTGGCTTCTGGAGGATGTTAATTCCAGAGAATCGAGACTGAGCATTGCACAATAATCTTGTTTTTACTATCTCATCTCAGCAGTTGCAAATACTGGGAAAATGCTATCAAAATGTTGCAAACAAAACAAAGTAAAACAAAACATGGTGCAACCAAGTTTTTCCCCTGAGGAAAATACTAAGAACACCAATCCTATCCTATAGTAGAAGAGCAAGCCTTCTCTGCCTTTTTAAAAACAGTTAAAAAAAAAAAGACGTTCTGTTTTCAAAGATATTGTGCACATTTTGAAGATAGGAACAGGGCTCCAGACAGGAAAAAGAAAAAAAGAAAAACAAGTTCTCAAATACTGGCCACCCTTACTAGGCTGCGGGAATTTACAATGAAGTTCAGATATTAAGGGGAAAGCTGACCTGGTATAGTTCCACGTCAGGTCACAAAGCAGTACCTTCTGTTAGCTAAGTTCAGAAATCTCACCCATGCTGCCCTCAGTGATAGGTGATATATGATTACTCAGAGAGGGCTGAGCCAAAGCTCACTCCTATTCTATCTGAACAAAAGTTACCCTTAGTGGTTGACAAAGCAAGCAAGTTAAATGTATTTAACAAAATGCACCTTTTTAAAATTTAAGGTTGCTAACACTTTTTGATCCTTATTAAAAATTTAAAAAAAAAAATTTAATAGACTTTCTTTTTTAAGAGTAGTTTTGCATTTACAGAAACATTGAACAGAAAGTAGTTCTTCCCCACTGATCCACATACACAATTTCTCTATTATTAACACTTTGCATGTCCACATGTGGGTATCTTTGCTTTACCTGATGAGCCAAAATGGATACATTCTGATTAAGTATAGTTTGTAGTTTAGATGAAGCTTCACTTTTTGCATATATAATACACATTCAGAATATTTTAGAAGTACTGAAGTCATATAATAAAATCATGGTTTATAAAGGAATCTCCAGGTTACAATTCACTGCTGTATATATTAACTCACCCTGAGAGTCCTGAAAGAGACTGATGATGGAATCACTATAAAGTGGCTCTGAGCAGGATTAATATTAACCAGTTGGCTTTCCATGTTCACTTGTGAGTTGTCAAAGCCTGGGCACCTTGTCTGGAGATGGACAGTGGACTCATAGTAAGTGAACCTCTGTGAGTCACTGGCCACTGCTGGGGCCTGTATTGGCCTGTGAAGCTGTGATGCCTCAAAGGACAAGATAAGGCCACAGCTGAGGACATTGGGCTCCAATCCCAATAACTAAAAAGAGACTGCAGCTGCAAGCTCCACACTCCTACTATAAATGCCAACCTAAAGATAAGGTAGTTCTGACTGACGTAATTTACTACGTGACAAAATTCTCCAAGGTCCCGCTTAGATTCCTACATTTTCTTCAGTATCCTGCTTTGTCTGAAAACTTAATAAAATAGGGCTGCCCAGAAAAGTGCTTAGTCTTAACCCAGAAAATCTTGAATTCTGCAAGAGGGTTAGGACCCTCTGGGAGCCCTAAAATCATTTCATTTGTCTCATTTATTTAAGGCTTTGCTATCCACTCATTTGGGAGATCACAGACCCAATCAGCCCACATTAACTAAGGGTTATTAACCCAACAGGCTGAGAAGCTTACAGAAAAGTAGCTGAGGTTTGTGTAATTGTTAAGTGGCAGAGACAAGATAAGAATGCAGGGCTTCTCACTTCCTTTCCAGTTATGCTAACGCTTTCAGGGCCCTTCTCAGCCCTGTGTCCTGCTCGGATGCAGGTCTGCATATTGGAGCAGAGGAGTAGAATGTACGCTGCTAGTTTCTCCCCTGTGAAACAGACGGCGACAGGGCGAACAGATGGCACTTGGTCAGATGCTTGGCAGGTGAGGGACACAAGCACTAATTGCTCTTCCAGTTCCGAGCGTTAAATCTGTACTTAACAACTAATTTACTCATCTGTTTCCCTCTGGACAGGAAGCTCTAGAAGAAAAGGAACTTTGCCTGCCTTGCTTATTATCATCTCTTCATTGTTTACATACTGCCTTGGATGTAACAGGGCTGGGCTGGGGATATAGTTCAGTGGAATAAGCGCCTGCCTAGCAGGCACAGGGTCCTGAGTTCAATCCCCAGTACCGCCAAAAAAAAAAAAAAAAAAAAAAAGGATGTAACAGGGCTAAACAGCCACTATTAAGCAAGTGACTGAGAGATGGGTGTCTACACTGGTGAAGTGAGGACACACAATTGCATCTGGAACCCCATGCTGATATTTTCCCCTGTTTTCCTGGTGGTTTCCCAATGATGACCTCAGATCATCTTTTCTCTTCCTGTGATATTTCAGTCCCTGAATTTTAACCACATCCTCTGGTTGCGAGATTTTTAAACCGACACTTACTTCCCAATCATTTTCCTTTCCTGCTGCATAACAGGACTCAGGTACAGCCCATCATTTCTCTTTAGGTAATATTTATCTCTTGGTCTGTTTCCAGTTCTCAAATCCATGTGCGTGGAGATAAGTTAGTGTGAGGAGGTTGGCCACGTACCTTCTCATTAGCAGCAAATGCAAATGAGCTGGTAGAAGGAATACTGGGTAAAGAGTCAGGAAATCTAAGGACTAAATATAAATTCTGCCTGCTGCTCTTTTAAGTAATAGAAACCACGAAAAAAATAGGATAATACGATGTGTTTTTAGGATAGCCCTAAAATGATGAATGAGCAAACAAAGACTGTTCGTATGCTTGGGCATTTCACCTAGCTGTTTGTTAGGATCAGTAAACTCCAAAGCCTTAACACAAATTTACCTTACAAGCTGGTAAATCAAAGGACCACATCGAACTAATAGAAGTATTTTGTTTGTCCAGACTTTTTAAAATTCAGGAACTACAGTGTTTAGAATTTGGAACACTTCACATTAAAATTCTGGTTTCCATTTAAAAATGTGAATCTTTGGCCCCCCAGGCTAGAGCTGAACAATGAGAGCTTCCCTCGAAAGACATAGGACAGCTCCAGCCCACTACGATCCCCACCACCACCCCTGAGTAACGGCTCATCTTTGCCACCATCCCCTCCATCACCTAATTTATTACACCCCTTACATTTGACTCACTTGTGTGACTGTTTTGTTCCCAAAGTCATTTAAAGTCAACAATCTATTGTGTTTTATATATTTATTTTGTCTTCTTGAAATAAGGTTTCGCTATGCAGGTCAGGCTGGCTTTGAGCTCACTTTGTAGCCCAGGCTGGTCTCAGACTTGCAACGATCCTCCTGCCTCAGCCTCCAGAGTGCTGGGATTATAGGCAACAATCCTTGTTTTAAAGGTGTGCAAAGCATGTAGTCAGTTCCCCAATCTGCAGTTATCAGGCTGATATTGCTCACAAATAGTTCTAAAGAAGAAAATCCCAAACACTAGCCAATGATCTGTTCCAACATTAAAATCTCTCGTTTCCACCCAGAAGAGTTTTCCACCCATCATAAATATGCCAGTAAGAACAATATAATTTAGGGCTAGATGACATCATGTAACTCATCTAGTGCATCCCTGCATGAAGCAGCTGAGAAAACTGAAGCACTAGATGGAGAAGGTACTGAAAGACACACAGCTGACAGAATCCAGAACTAGGCTCCCCCTGAGGAGCCTCCCTGCAGTCCTTCTTGTGTCTTCCAGGGTAGGCACAGAAAACAGCTGCTTATTCTCCTTTGTGAAAAGCTCTATTGGCTTAGACGCGGGCAAGAAGTGTTCTCTAGTTTTAAGCTTTAGATTCTCCAAAAGCATATTTTCCTAAGCTTAGTTACCATGAGGAGTTTCTTTTGAACTCTGTCTCCTTGTTCACTGTGCTGCTGAAAATAGTAACACGGTGCATAGTTCAATGATCAGGATACATTCGGAGCAATATACTGTTAGGCGGTATCACTGTTGGGTTGTGTAAACATCAGATATACACACATGCACCTAGGTGGTAGAGTCTATCACACACCTCAGCTATAGGTACAGCCTGAGGCTCCCTGCTCACAAACTCGGACAGCGGGTAACTGTATACAAGACTGTAGCCCGCGTGAGCCCAACCTCTTGGCTTGCCAAGGCTGCACAGAGCACAGAGGAATTATCTCAAGCACCATAGAACATTTATAATGTAGTTAATGTACAGAGTCTATCTAAAGAAAATGTCTAAACACTTCAGGAAAAAAAATAGAATGTTTTTTCAACAGATGGTGTTAACCTTGTATGGTAGACCCTAGAGGATGTCACATATCACAGAAAATCTGCTACACTGTTGGCCCTTAGAGAAGAAATTGAAAATGCATGTGCAGTAATCTCAGTGACCAAGGTTACCCTAGCAGCAGTTCACAGTACTGAGAAATGTCTGGAAGCTAATAGCCACCACTTTGAACACCTCTCGTAATTGTAGAGGGCAAAAGTAACTTGTATTAATCTCATTATGTCTCAAAAAATTTAGTATTAAAATATTTATACAAGTTTTTCTTTTCCTGAAATATGTATACATATTTTGGCAGACTCTGTATATAGGTGCATTTTTTAAAAACTATTTTAACGTATTAACTCATCTTACATTTAACACAAGACAGTGTTATAAATCAATGAGAAAACTTAGATATTGGCTTAATAACAGTAAATGCCTGTCTCTCCAGGCACACGTGTGTGGGTAGTGGTAAATACTATTACTGGTAATTGCTGCATTTTACCCATCAAGTCACACAAGTGCATGTGATGTCTGATATATGCAGGTCTTTTTAATTTTAAAAATTAAAAAACTGACAAAACAACAATGAAGGCAAAGTCAAAGGAACACAAAACCAACAAAAATGATACATGACCGCAAAACAAAATGATAGGAATTTACAATGATTGCTATATTACATACTATTATCTTCAATGAAGTTGCTCAGTCCACTAAACGTAAAATGTAAGATTGATCAAACAAAGACAGTGACAAGTAAAAAAAATAAAAAAAATAAAAAATAAAACATTGGAAATGATGCGGAGCTTCACCATACAAGATGGTAGGAGTGCAACAATGGTTCTTATACTTCATAGTGTTTTCAGACCAGTCATTCTGATTACCAAATTCAAGCGTGCAAACTTGCTCAAGGAAAAAGAAAATTATAAACATTGACTTCTCCTCTCAATAAACCACAGAAATCAGCAATACACCTATTCCAGCTATCCATATATATACATATAAATTTTGTTTTTCATTTAAAAAAACAAAATAACAAAAACAAATACATAAATAAAACAGCATAGAGAGCAATAAAAATGATACAGACTTGCAAAACATGGTGATAGGATATTAACAATGGTTGTTACGTTACGTAACGTCATCTTCAAAATGGCTGCACATATAACCAGATATAAAGCAAGATTGATCAAACAATTGCACATTAGCAATTCCTTTCAATAAACCAACAGATATTAGTAATACAATTATCCTAGCTATCCTGTGCATACATATACATATTTTTCCCCTCTTCTTTCCTTTTCCTCTCCCCTCCTTCATCCCAGTTGCTCCTTCCTATTTAAGTAGTTTCTTTTCCCTTTCACAATATCTATTGTACCTTTCAGATTTTATTTACTCTTTCAGGTTTTTATAGTAGGGAGGAAATATGATATTTACACATGTGAATCCGTTATTTTACTAATGAGTATAGTCCCTAGTTGCATCCATTTACCTATAAAAGTCTCTAGTTTATTTTTCTTTATAGCTGAGTAATACCCTATTGTATAAAAAATCACATCTTTTTTATCCATTCCTCAGTTGATGGATGTTTGGGCTGCTGCTATGATTTAGCTATGACAAATTGTGCTGCTATAAACATGGGTGCACATATATCACTGTGGTATGAAATTTTTAGTTCTTCTTGAAAAATACCCAGGAGGGGAATAGCTGGGTTGATGGGAGCTCTAATCCTAGTTTACTGAGGAATCTCCAGACTGATTTCCACAGTGGTTGCACCAGTCTACACTCCCACCAACAGTGGAGAAGAGTTCCTTTTTCCCCACAGCCCCTCTAGCATTTGTTATTGGTTGATTTCTTGATGATAGCCATTCTTTCTGGGGTGAGATGGAACCTCAGTGTTGTTTTAATTTGCATTTCTCGAATGACTAATCATGGTGAATCCTTTTTCATGTATTTATTTGTCATTTGTATTTCTTCATATGTGAAGTGCATATTCATCTCAGATGCCCATTTTTATATTGGGTCTTTGAATTTTGGGGGCCTGATTTTTAAAAATTCTTTCTATGATACATGCATTTTTGTTTTAACTGCGTGACAGCCACAGAAAGCAGAGTTAGCACCACACCATGCCCTCCCCAACACAGCCTTTCATCATCACCTATGCAGGCTGCACTTGGCACCCATAGCACAATTGAGTCTTGAAAAATATTTCTAGAAATTGCATAATGATGTTAATAGTTTATAGTCTTCTGGGGCTTCACAGTGAGATGTCCAAGGCCACATGCAGCCCATAGAGCACGGACCACACAGCTCTTGGGCAAATGTAATGCAACAGTAAATATTTGAGTCTCTAAGTACATCTCAATGTAGAAAAGGTACTAGACAATAGGAATGTTCCAGCTCCTTCACAGTCTCATAGGGTCACCACTGAGAAATCCATCACTGACCAAAGTGTCAGTCTGCAGCACATGACTGTTCCCCAGGCCAGGTGGCTTAAAGCAACAGAAACATGTTCTCCCACAGTTCTGGGGGCTGGAATTCAGAAATCAAGGTGTCACTCAGCGAGGTCACATGCTCCATGAAGTCTCAGGGAGACCCCTTCCTAGCTTCTTCCCAGCTTCTGGTGGCTCCCAACAATTCTTGGTCTTCCTTGGTCTGCAGCTGCCTCACTGCAGTCTTGAACTCTACCCCCAGGTAACCTCTTCTTTCTGTGTCTGTGTCTCTGTGTCTGTCTCTCCCTCCCTCCCTCTCTGTTATGAAGACACCAGTTATCAGACTGGGGGCTCATCCTAATCCAGTATGATGTCTGTAATGATTAATTTTATGTGCTAACTTCACTGCGCCTGGGTGCCCAGAGAGCTGGCAGGGCATGATCTGGGTGTGTCTTCCAGGGCATTTCCAGAAGAGAGTCGCTTCTGAACTGGTGGACTGGGTATACCAGATGACCCTCCAAAATGTGGTAGGGTATCATACAGTCAGTTGAGGGCTGGGATACAACAAAGGGTTGGGGAAGAGTCAACTCACCCTCTTTGACTGAGCTGAGATGTTTGTTGAACATCAACATTCCCTGTGCTTAGGCCTTTAGCCTCAGGCCAGAATTTACACCCTTGCCTCTCAGCACCCCCATTCTTTGGCTTGTGACTAAATTACACAACCAACTGTCCCAGTTCCACAAGCACATGAGTCCATTCCTATTTTGCATACAACATATAAAATTATCCTGTATAATTTATAAATGTCACATATTATACAATATATTAAAAATTAGTTCCATTTCTCTGGTTCTTTGTTCCACTACAGACCCTCTTCAATTTTTACTAAATTTTACAGGCAAATCTACCAGGACTGATTATGTCACAGTGTCTGTGGGCTGTTACCAGACTAACACAACCTCATCTTAAATTAACGAAGGACATTCACAAGGACTACAGAGCTGCGTGGGACTCTGTGGATTTTTCCTCCTGTGGTGCTAAATATCCCTTCCTAGTTAGCTCACATCTCAAATAAACACTCTTTAAATTCTATCCTGTGCGCTTATGTCATGATAGAGAGCTTGCATTCTATAATATGCTACTTTATGTCCCTGGAGAAATGTACTCGTCAAATGGTTACCACATATCACTGCTGTTAAGACGCACTGTTTTTGCATTTTAACATCTTTTAAATTAGGGTGCAGCTTAAGTCATCATTTATTTGGCACTGGTTTCCCTTTTGAGTGATATATATAGTAGTGGTATATCTATTATGAAGGGTGTCTCAAATTCTGCAAAACATGGTATTTAAAAATTTGATTCTAGACTCTTCTAGGACTGATAGAAGAAATAACTGCTTGGAGACCAGCTCCATACTTTCTATAAAACTATTATTATGTGGCACATGTTGTATGGTTTAATGTCTCAGAAACAAAACTGCCACAAGAAATCTGAGTCCCACGCTCAGGAAAGAACTTGTCTCCCCTGTCTAACTACCATGGCTCTCCCACAGGGTACCTGTATGAATGCACCTTTGTAATCATCCTTCTTAACCAAGATAGCCAAGAAGCTCTGAGCTGAGTCCTGTGTTAGGCTGCAGAGTCTTTCTTTAACCTGGCTTTTCCCTTCTGCACTATCCTTTGGCAAGTTTACCTTGTTTTAATTATGGACAAGAGATAGTATTCTTTTCAGAAATAAGCCCCTGGGTGTGGCCGTGTATTTGGCCAATGAGACCTGAGACATGATAGGAAGTGTTATAGGAGATTTCTGGAACATCTCCTGATGAGGAAAGAGCCCACCTTTCTTCTTTCCTTCCTCTAGCTCATTAGCTAGAAGTCGGTTGTGATGGCAAGTTTCCAGCAGCTATGCTGGGCCAAGATAGTGAGGGTCACAGTCCAGACAGGAGAAAGAAAATCTAAGGAATCTGAGTCTCAATGACTGTGAAGCTCCTCCACCAACCCTAAACTGCTTTCCTTTTTGACCTCCTGTTTTTGATGAAAGAATGAAGCTTTGGGTGTTCAAACCATCATCTGGGGTCTCTCTAACTACCAGTCAGAAATAGTTCATCACTGATGCAGCATCTTAAAATGGTCTGTTCAAGAAGGTTCAAGAAGGTCTGATCAAGCCAAAAGATCAGAAAGCCAGTGGAAGCCTAGAGGTTACAAACACTCTAGTCTTTGCTATGCTGGTTATGTCTTCTGCTTGCTCCATGAACTTCAGAAACTCACTTAAACTGTATTTACTCATTTCTTCATTAAAAAAATAATAAATAGAGCTTCCTCCTACAGAGTTATGATGGCCCAATAAAAACAGGAAAATACTTGGAAATGCAAAACCTTATGCTTTGTTATAATCAGTTGCAGCAGTGATGCCCAGAAAAATAATCCTTTCATCATCCCATTCCTGCTAAATGAGGTCAGACTTCATGTCCTGGACAGTGGTGTCAGCATTAAAAATTAAACCAGAAAAAAATTAAACCATAAATAGCTGTTCATAGGGCAACAATTGTTCAGCTGGAGAACAGAAAGTGGGAAAGAAGCAGGCACTTAAAAAGACTTCTGATATCGAGGTAGCTGAAAAGTGTGATCAGCTGTCTCTTATATTCTCCAAGGGTGGAGAATGGTGTTTAAGAATTTCCTAGTTGGACACTATTTTAAAGCTGGTTTCATAGGAACAGAACTGACTGAAGGTCTCATGTAAGAGATTTCAGAAGGATGTAGAGGAGACAGAGAAGGAAGTTAGAGCAGGGGAGGAAGACAGGGAGGTGGGAGTTCAGCCATAGCAGGATCTGGAACATGAACAGCACCAATAATTTGTCCCACCTCAAGGCAAGATCCCTGTGTCAGTCAGTCCCCAGTGTAGACCACCCCGGAGACGGCCATGACTGGTTTACCATATGTCCACTGGAGTGGATTAAGAAATGCCTAGCAGATTAGAGAAGCACAGTTCTGGGTGCCTGTGGGTGACTGACGTGTAGACCAGCAAACCGAAGGAAGAAGACCCACCCCAGGTGTGGGCGGCCCCAGCCAATAGGCTTGTGGTCTGGATGGAATAACAAAGGAAAGAAGAAGGTAGTGTCTCATTTTTGGAGGAGCTCCTCCTCACCACTACCTTTGACGTTTAGTCTCCAGTTGCACCAGCCTTGCAACACCGGCTCACAGAGGTGACCCTCCAGCGAGCTCCAGGTCTTGGACTGGTTCTGCATCCCTGATTCCTCTTGTTCCGCAGCTTCAGTTGTTTTCTTGGGCTGGGCAGCTACTGAACCCTCTGCTCTCTGGTGTGCAGATGGCCATTATGGTCTCTCTGGCAGCTAACCTTGTAAGTCTTCATAAAAGTCCCCTTGCATAAGTATGTATATATTTTCTATTGATTCTGTTCCTCTAGAAAACTCTAATCCAGAAGGAAAGAGAAACACAGACTGAGTCCTTGAGCATGGAGACTCCGACTAGCTAAGGGCAGTTATCCAGAGAGGGTGCAGTTGAGATTTGACAGCAGCCAATACCTACACCAGGGGTGTGAGAATTCACCTTAAAGGGAAGCAAGCAGTGTACCCCCAGTGCCACTATGGGGACAGAACACTGAAACACCAGAGTGGTATGGAGGAAGCTTCAGATTACTTCTCTGGACTTCTCACTTGTCTGTAGAGTCAAAATAAATGGGCTTGTCACAAAGAGATGCATGAAAGAGACACCTTTACCAAAGACCATGTGACTCTGTAGATGTGGTCTGCCACCTCCTGTGCATTCACCTGGAAACCTGGCAGAAGCAGAATGAGGGGACTCTGAGCACTGCAGCCAGGGGTGTGTACTTGTAGTGCACAAGAGAAATGGGCTAAGAGAAACTTTTCTCTTAATTCCTTACTCTTCTTTCTCCCAGAATTAGTGACCACTGGCAGAGGGGGCTTGGAATAATCATTAAAAAGGCAAGGTCTACACAGGGACCTCCAGACTTTATCTCATCAATGAAATGTGAGCAGGTGCCTGCCGGCTAGGTGGAGGGGAGAGTAGGGAAACTACCTGTGGGCAGGTAGAAAATGCTGAGCCCGGTGGCCTGCATGCCCTCTCCCAGCTTCTCTAAGGCAGACTGGAATGACTGGAGCTGACTTTCCTGTAACCTTCTAGGGGACAGGGTTAGGAGGGGCCCTTTCTGTAGTAATCCTCGGGATTGGGGCAAAGAGGCTCCCCTGCCAACAGACGGTGAAAGACAAGAAAAAGAATCATCTGAATCTAGAGGTGGCTTGGAAGCCTGGTAGACAGGTTAAGAAGGAAAAGCCAGTTTGGACCTCTGCATCTGCCACACTGGCTCCATCTTGCTGCTGTCCTACGTCTTCTTTATTGCACCAAGAACCTGGTAAGTTTTGTATTTCTTGGCTAAACAGCTGGGATTTATCCAGCGCCTGCTCATCCACATCTCTGAGAGTCACCGCCCACCAGCACCCTCCCCGTCCTGAGAGCTCTATCCAGCCTAAGTACAGGTTGGTGATTTGAAATCCTGTGCTTCCTGGATGTACTGTGTTTTCTGTTCTTGGAGGAAACGGATGACTCATTTTGCTTTCTCTCACTGCAGATACAGCTCTGGGTTGCGCCCCCGCCCCCAGCTCCAGACGCATTAGCAGATAAGGCAAGGTTAAACTTACAGTGTTCTGGGCTCCATATGCTTCCCTGGTCCAGGTGGAGTTTTCTAGTCTGCTAGCATTTCACAAAGCATCTTTTCAGCTACTTCAGGCTATACTGACAGGTGAAATTTTTCTCTGCCATTTCTCATTCTCTTGCTTCCAAAACCCCTGTGCATAGCACCACAGTGTTCCCGGGAGCAAGTGACAGACCACACTCCTGGTTATAGGAGGTCCACCATGGCTGGCCCAGGTGGCCTCAGGGTCTTAGGAAGCTGGTCTTTCTGGCCTAGTGTTGCCCTGGTGGCCTTGTCTAAAGAACCAAACAGTTCCAAAGCCAGCTTGATCCACAGATTGGTTAAGCCAGTCTTCTATCCCCAATAAACCATTGTTTAATTGCAGGTTTTAAACAGCCAGGTTGCTCAACCAGGGTGCAATATTCCAGAAGAAGCCACATAAGGGCAGATGGAGGATTAACATGGTGGGTTCTGCCTTATTACACAAGAGCTGTTTTCCTGATGGGCCAGGCAGCTGCCAGGGAGCCAAGGGGAGCCAACCAGAAATACAGGCAAACATCCTCAGGCTGAAGAAAAGCGATGGTATCTTGAAATTGTCTGACTTCCAAAATCTCTAGAGAACAAAGGGGTACTCAACATATACGTCATCTCTGCTTCACAGATTTTCTTAAATGAAAAAAATATGTTTTCAAGGGTCTGTACAACATCCCCTGAGACCACCCAATCCAAGCCATTGCTGCTTCAGCTGGACTGATGTCACATCTGCCTACTCGGCCCCTGACCTCCCCCCACCCCGCCAGCTTCCATCAGTTTGTGAGCAGTTTTATGGGGCTTGACTCTGGCTAACCCTGTCCGAAGCTCTGCTTACTTAACTGAGCACAGGTCCCCAGGCTTGGTGCAAGGCCTGCCATGAAGTAGACCTGATTTGCATTTCTAAGATTTGCTTGTTGTCCAGAACTGGCTTTTCTGATGTCTCCTTGTTTCTCATGGGTAGCACCCAGAGCCTTGTGCTATCAGAATCCTGCCATAACTCAAGACCAACCCCAATGCCACTTACTCAGGAAGTCTACCCTGATCCTCCCAGGCAAGCACAGTTCCTTTGGACGTTGGTGTAGACACCCTGTTTCCTGTTCTGCTCCCTGCCACCCTGTGGGCTTGCCTTGCCTTCTCTTTGAGAGCAGTTTTTCTGCCTGTTTGTCTTGTGTCTCCCACAGCATCTACCAGCAGCTTGCATTTAGTAGCTGCTCTATAAATGGCCACTGAATCAATTTGGAAGTAGAGCAAATACCTTTCTGAGTATCCACACTGAAAGTCTATCTTTCTGAATATTTTCTCTTCTGTGCTCAGAAATCATAACACCCATTTCTGAAATGATGCCAAGATAGAATATTTGTGCTGATCAATTTTTAGAACAGTTACCTGCTTTTTATCAGATTTTAAGAAGCACAGAGATCCTCATAATGCAAGGTATGACAGGGTCTAGCAACTGGGCAGGAATTCCAAGGACCTTTGAGCTAAGTTTATCCCAGTTTTATTACTGCTCCCTGAGTGGTATTAAGCAAGTTCCCTAACCTGTCTGAGCCTCAGTTTCTCATCTCTAAGACAGAAACTACCTGTTTTACAAATTTATTTATGAGAATAAAATCAGCTCTTACTACATAGTAGACAAATCATACTTCTTGTCATCCTTCTACAGTAAATTAGTTTCCATCATTGTTTTTATCTTACCCCTTTTTAAAAAATATGCTAAATCTTTTAACAAGTATATATTGGGTCCATGGTATTACCCATAATACTAGCACAGGAGGAAAAGGAGTATGGGATAGAGATAGGGACACAAAATTTTAATATGACAAGATGGTAATTTGATTGAATGAGGATATTAACACACAAGAACATTTATTGAACCATGCTATATATAGCAATGACTGTTAAAAAGTAAAAGAGGTTTACTTAAATCAAAGAGAGATGTAATAACCCCCAAACTTTATACTCGGTTTTAATTTCTGTGGTTTCATTTACTTTCTGTCAACCAGAATCCAAAACTATTAAATGAAAAATGCCAGAAATAAACAATTCATACATTTTAAATTGTGTTCCAATCTGAACAGCATCATGAAATCTTTGTCCTGTCCAGGATCTAAACCATCCTTTTGTCCAGCGTATCCATACTATATGTGCTACCCATCATCAATCATCCAGTATCCCTCTCAATTATCAGATTGACTGTTCCACTGTTGCAGTACTTGTGTGAAATAACAGTTATTTTTCTTAATAATGATCCCAAAATGCAAGAGCAGAGATGCTGGCAACTCAGGCATGTCAAAGACAAGCCGTAGAGTGCTTCCCTTAAGTGAAAAGGTAATACCTTCATTTTAGGTATGTACATATAGGAAGAAAAGTAGCCAAGGGTAGTGGTACACACCTGTAAGGGAGGCTGACACAGGGCGATTCCAAATTTTAGTCCACCCCAGGCAACTTAGTGACTTAATGAGACCCTGTCTCAAAATTTTGAAGGGGTAGTAGGATTGTGGCTCAGTGCAAAGGCTCAGGTTCCATCTCCAGTTCTGAGAAAAAAGGGGTCCATATAATTTGGTGTTCTCCAAGTTTCGGGTATCCACTAGAGATCCTGGAACACAGCCCCCTGCTGCAGATGAGGTGACAGTGCGGCAGGGAGGACAGCCCGCTTGCTTCACTGCCCAGGGCCCACCTCCCTCGAGGCCCTGACAGTCCATGGCCACCATTTGTGTGACCCACCTGAAACAACATTAGGTGTACTTCTGCCTTAGATCCTAAGTTTTTTGAATAAGACATTTGCAGTTTTCTCCCAAATCTGCATATAGAAGAAATAAAGAGAGCTGCAAGCATTGAGGTGAACTTTTTCCTCCTTAGTGTTTCCTATTTGTTTTGAAGTACTGGAGTTTGAACAAAGGACGTCAGACTTGTTCGACAAGTGTTCTACCCCTGGGCTACAGCACCTTCACCTTGGCTTCCAACACCTCGGTTTATGTGTTTGTTATACACATATCATCAGAGCTTCAGTCCTCCTAACACACAAATGCATGCCTACAAACACACACCTTTTCCCAAGGCCAACTTGTATTCGCAAGTACAAATTTATAATGCACATTTTTTAAAAATTCAAGTATAATTTTTAAAAATGGTGAGGTAACATGGTCAAAAAGTGGAAACATTTAAAAAGAGATTCATGTGTGTGTGTGTGTGTGTGTGTGTGTGTTTTCAGAACTTGATTTTGAACACAGGACCTGTAGCTACCTTGCCAGTCTTTTTAAATTGTTTGTCTGTTTTCTTGTATGGCAAGGTATTGCTAATTTGCTGTTTCTTGGGCTGGGCTTGAACTGGGGATCCACCTGGCCCAACCTCCCAGAGTGCTGGGATTATAAACATTATAGACATGTGTCACTAACCTGGCTTGTTTTATTTTTAAGAGTGATAAAATGTCACAACATATCCAGGCATGGTGGTGCAAAACAATGCACAAAAGTGTACATGACATAAAATTCACCATTTTACCAGAAAAGACAGTTCTCTAAAAAGGTTGTACAAGTAGCCATAAACTCATGAAAAGACACTCAGCATAACTAAATCAGAGAAAAGCAAATCACAACTACAGTGAGATACAAATTAGAATGGGTACTACCAAAAAACAAACAAACAAACAAAAACAGAAAATGGCACGTGTTGGTGAGGACACAGAGAAATTAGGGCCCTTGTGCACTGCTGGCGAGAGTGTAAATTGCTGCAGTCACTGTGGAAGACCTACAAATAGAATTAGCACCCAAAGACCTGGAAGCAGGAACAGGAAGAGACATCTGTCCACTTGTGCTTACGGCAGTACTGTTCACAGAGTTAAAAGGCAGAAACAAACCAAGTGCCCATCATGAATTAGTAAGGGTGGCATCTACTTCTTCTTGGGGCTCAGAGAGCAATACCCACCAGAAAAAGGCATTTTGAGCATGCTAAGCATTTGACCTAAAGGAAAAGCTTGTGTTGCCTCTACCCACCCAGGGGCAGGGAGGATGTTCTGGAATTCACTTATTGGCATTAGGACCAGACTGGAAGTCTCCATCCCCTTCCCTGAAATCCCATTATCAATCTCAGGAAAGAATGACCACTGTAACCACACAGACTTCCTTGCAAGATGACGTCTCTTCCTCGGGCTCATACAAATCCCAAAGAGAAAAATTTTAATTGTACTTTATATTTTATTTAGCTTTACTTTTAAATTATTAGTGCACATTAATTATACAGAATATTGAGCTACCCTGTGGTATTTTCATACATGCACATGGCGTACAGTCTTTTCAGCATGTCTGCTCCCCAGCCCCCTCACTTACTCCCCTCTCCCGTGCCAAGAGAATCTTTTTACAAGCTCATCTATCTCCAGTGACCAGCCCTGCCTCCAATAATCATCCCCAACCCCTCACAATTACCTACTCTTTTCCAGTCTCCCCCTCTCCCAGCGAAAGAGATATGCAACACCTTTGTGCGTTAACAGGGCTGGGGGTGCTAACCACATACATTCCTGGGATGTGCCCCTGCCATGACTTTTCTCCTCTTGCAGAGAGATAAATTTGCATGCCTTTCCTCCTGTTAATTTTGTCAGTTTATTCCAGCAAACCTTCAGAGGGAGAGGGGAATTTCCCTGGGTGCCCACAATACAATGGATTCTCTTTTTTTGGTACCGGGAATTCTCAGCCTTAAGAAGAAAGGAGCTCTGAGGCATGGTCCACTATGGATGAACCTTGAAGGTGTTATGCCAAGTGAAGTAAGCCGGTCACAAAAGGACAAATGCCAAGAGATGCCACCTGTGTGAGGTCCTTGGAGCCACTGTCACCATCTCCCATCCCCAGAACTTTGTCGTGGTCCCCAACTGAAGTCGTGTACTTAATAAACAAGTCCGGTTCCTCTCTCCCCGCAGTCCTCGGTGTCTGCCATTTTACTTTCTGTCGCTGTGAAGTTGACTGTATCAGCAGCCTCACATGGGGGGAATATTTGTCTTTCTCAGCCTGACTTATTTCATTTAGCATAATGTTTTTAGAATGTATTATGCTTTAGCACATACATGAATTTCATTCCTTTTCTTTTTTATGGTTCTAAGAATCAAACCCAGGGCTTTGCCCATGCTAGGCAGGTGCCCTACCACTGGGCTACACCTCCAGCTTTGAACTGCTTCCCTTATGAAAGCTAAGTAATATTCCATGTATCTGTATACCACAGTGTGTTTAACCATGCATTTGTCAGTGGGTGTTGAGTTGTTTTGGGTGTATTTTTTAAAGAGAGGGATCCAGGATTGCCAGAAAGCTTTACATTATTACAGTATGCATCATGAAGTCCTGTTGATGGGCTGGGGAGCTAATTTGTCTCAGGACCTGAGAACAAGCAGCCCCTCTTTCCTGCATGGCCTTGGAGTGTGCCCATGGAACACTCCAAGAAAAGGGGAAGAAAGGAGGCTCTCTCCACAGGTGAGTCTTTGGTCAAAGCTAGATTTATTAAGTGCTATCTCTAAGTGGCCACTTGGCACCACATAACAAAGATGCCAATGTGAAGGACTTTTGTGAACAGTCCTCTGTGCCCACTGATCCCTTCTGTGTAACCCAAGAGTAAGCCCCAGTCACCACAGCAGATCTGCAATGAGGCTGACTCAACGCAGTGAGATATGGAGCCTGCCGTTCAGCCAGGGAAAACCTTCTCTTTATACTGGTGCTTAGGGTACATATGGACTGGGTGTGGTTGCAAGAACTGAGCAAGATCATGTTCTGCACAGAATACGCCGACCTTACCACCGTCCCAGATCCAGCCCCATAACCCAAACAACAGCTAGCACAGTGGGCGGCATCATGGGAGACGTTCCAACGCATTCCTCCTTTCTTCGTACCCAGTTAACTTGTCCCCTATTGGTGGAGTATGTACTATGGCAGCTCCCGGAAAGCTTCAGGTCACCACTGTTACAGAAGTGAGACAGACAAGGTCCAGCGACTCGAGAAGTGCATTCAAGAGCCAGAGAGAAGGCGGGCAGCTGGAACTTGCACATAAGGAGCAGGCAGGACCGCAGGCTGTGGGACGAACTCTGGCCAGTTATGGGAAGACACGGGAAGATGACAAGTGAGATAATGACCTGAATTACATTCTTCAAAGAGCCCTCAGGCAGCAGCTATGGAGTGGGAAATGCACTCTGTGAGTGTTCTCTTTTCAACCTTTCAGAATAGCACAGCACAGGACGGGGAGCAGAGGGCTTGGCGCCACCTTTCCCTTCCTCTTAAACTCGAGACCGCCACAGGGGAAACAAACCTGTGTTCACCATCTTGTCTAAGCCACTGGATGTCTTTCATCCTCTCACTCAATTTGCTGGACCCAATCCTAACTCTTAAAAGTCTCAATTTTTGCTGTTTGTGTAATCCCAGACCCTGGGAGCCATCGGACAGTGCCACTCCTTGGCCTTTGGCACATCCTTCTTTTGGTCTCCAGCGTCTTGTTCTCATTTTAGCAGGGAGCACCAGCCCCATACTTAATAGGTGCTCAGGGAACACTTAAGAGGAGGAGAGGGTACTGCACCAGAGCTCTCTTGTGTTTTCTGACCTCCTGAGGCCTCGGGCCTCAGAAGAAGCCAGCAATGTGAATTTCACCATGCAAGACGGCTAATGCCTTGCCTGGTCTGTGCCTGTGGTGGACAGGGGACCCTGGCCTGACTCTGCCTCTGACCACCTCACCTGGAAACGTGCAGTCTGCTTGTTCTGAAAGCTCTGACTCACAGGCTCTTGGAGGAGGCTGTGATTTTGAACCATCTGCAGGAGCAAGAAGAGGAAAGACAGTGGCCAGGGAAATCTGGAAGAAAGCCAGGCCCGAGAGCCAGGTGAGGGCTTCTCTGCCTGGTTCTCTCTTACCCTCCCCCAGGGCCCTTTGTAGCACTTCTCTCATGCATGACCAAACTCATGTCCCCTGCAATTACATATTCAATAGACCTTCCTTACCTCACCAAGATCAGTGACGAAGTCTGCCTTTCCCACCCGATCACTCAAGAAAACTCAGGTTAAAAGTAAAATTAAAAGACTGAATCAACCTTTTCACGCAAAGAGGAAAGAGATTACCAAATAGAATTGGACAGGCTTTGCATGAGAAAATCCCTTTGCAAGTTGTAAAGGAAATTGTTATATTGATAAATAAGATTATTCAGTTTTGGAGGCGCCCTGGCAGGACTCTGTGTCCTGATCCAGCTTTTTTAGGTACATCTGCATCCTGCTCTGGAAGCTCTGTTATCAGGAGCTCCAGGATATGCTAATGAATTTCAGTAATCCCTTAAGAAACTAAAAACAAGGAGCAGTAAATCAGCTGGGGGTAAAGACAACAGGACATCCAAAGGCTGTGCATAGACCAGACCAGGTGACTTTGGACCCACCGCAGCACTAGGCTGCAGAAACCCGGTGCTGCACGAGGCAGAGCCGGCCTGGGCGGGGCGGGGCTGGTGGGGGCGCGCCCAGCGGGGAGCCGAGCGGGAGAAGCGCGCCCCCTGCCGGGGGTGGAGAAGAGTGCGCCAGGACGAGCGCAGCGGCAGCCCCGCAGTCGGTCGCCAGCCTCTCTCGTGCAGACACCTCCTTGCTGGGGTAGGATGGATGGGCTGGGAAACCGACTCCGACTCCCGCCTAGGCGATGTCCATCATAAGCACGTTCTAGTCCCTCTCTCCTTCGGCCCCTAACATCCCCTGGCGGGAGGAAAATGATTGAGGTTCACTGCAGAAGTTGATATCCTTGCTCCTTGGAAGCCAAGTGCACCCAAGCTCCGAATCCCTAATGTTCAAAGAAAGATTGCATAGGACCAGGCGCGGGACTCATTTTTGGCCCTGTCACCTCCCCTTTTCCAGAGGATGGAGCCCAAGGGCAGGATCTCAGCGTAGGAGCTGAAGCTGCAGCTCCTGGTGGAGGAACTCGGGTGCAGCCCGCAGCAGGGACCTCCACACCCTTTCGGCTGAGCGTAGGGGCTGCAGGGGGCGCTGTTTCCCGCCCCGCGTGAGCCTCCCGCCAAAAGAACCTATGACACTGGAAGGCCGGGCTCTACGGTCAGGTGGCCCCCACCGTCGTGGCTGCTGGCTGTGGAGTCCGCTTTCGGATCCCGCCAGGGTCCGCGGAGCAGCTACAGAAATCGATAGGTGGGGACCATCACTCGGCCTCCTCCCCAGGACGGGCGGAAACTGCCGAGGACCCGGTCTCTTTATTGGATCTCGAGTGACACCTAGTGGCCCGTCCGCCTCACCGTCACCGCGAGACGTGCAGTGGGCCAGTCCGCCTGTCCCAGGTGGTGTCTGCCCCGTGCCCGGGACTTCCGGGCAGCGCGCGGGCCCCATCAGCAGCCCTCGGTGCGACCCTGTAATGTTAGACCCGAGCTGTGATCCAGCGCCTGTGACGCTGCAGCAGGACTCGGAGGTGGGGCCTTGGGGAAGTGAATTGCCGCTGACCTCATCCGCCTCACCAGTGTCCAGAAGCCAAAGGACCATCGACAAAAACCTCTGGATCCATAGGCCCAAACCAGACTTTGTTCCCTCGCATTGCTTTTCTCGGGGATCCGATCCTGTGGCGTCTGTGGAAGGCCGAGCAGCACAGCGACTCTAACGGGAACGTTCTGGTCTGGAGAGCTTGGCTGGGGATACAGCTCACTCAGGCTGCAGATGTGTCCCGAGCTGGCTGCTTTGGAGGTGCGCCAGGGGAGACCAGGCCTAGCTCCTGCTCTCAAGTGACTCCCCAGCTGAGTTTGAAAGATTAGACGGTGTGGTGAAGCCGGAAGTGCTGGGAAGCTGGAGTGCCCCGCTTGGATCTCTTGTTGGTGTGGTAGGTTGAATAAGGGTCGCCAGCCCCAGGGTGCACACACCTTCTCCTGGGTATTCACGCAGCTCAGTAAAGTGCTGCTGGAAGAAAATTTAGAACTGTAATTAAGGTTCCCAAATCAGATGACCTTAAAATGGGGCAATCATCCTGGGCGGGCCTGGACTGATCAGGAGAATGTTTAGAAGGGACTGGGCTTCTCTGTAAGATACTTGAGGAGTTGAAGGGCCTCATCCTGGGCAAGATTTCCCCTGATGGCTTTAGCAACAAAGGGGACCCTGTGGCAAGGACAGCAAGCAGCCTCCAGGAGCCGCAAACAACCCCTAGATGAAGCCAGCGAAGAAACAGGCCTTTGGTCTGCCCACTGCAGGAAGACTGGATCCTGCCAACCCAGTGAGCTTGGAGGAGAAGCCCCTGCTCGGTATGACATGTCCCAGCTGACACCTGGATTTGAACTTGGTGGGACCTCGAGCAGAGGAGCCAGGCATGTTGTGTGCAGACTTCCGGCCTACAAAACTACTAAGAGACATAAAGAAGCGAGGAGCATCTGGAGAACCAGAGTCACTCAGGGCAGGACCACGGGAGCCGGAGAGACAGAAAAACATGAGCTGAGGACTTGACTTTGGATGGAAGAGCTTTGCCCTTTCGTCACTTAACAGTTCTCTGTGCTTCGGTTTCTCAAGAGTGAGTGGGTTTTAATTGTAGTTAGGAGTTAAGACGTAGCATTGTGTTGGCGGGATCTATGTGTATAGCGGGCTCTGTGGTGTTATGTGCTTGAAAGTGTTAGGGAGTAACTAACACCAGCAGTGATGAGTCACGTGGAGAGGTTGGAGTAAAGGTAGCAGGTCACGTGGGATTCCCCCCTTTTTTATTAGTACATGTTTGTAGTACATAATGTTTATTTACACACCTTGGGAAATTAGACCACATGTGTAATACGCCTTAATTCCTTTTTTTCAGCCTCTGTCCTCTTTCCCTTTCCTTTCTCTCCCTCCCCCTATCCAGTCATCTCTTGATCACCTTTTTTTTGTGTGGTGCCTGTGTGTAACACATGATGTTTCCAGTCCTTGTGTGGAGTTGGTGCAGGTGCCTAATGCACCTTCATTCCTTTCTTCATCCTGCTCCCCGCTCTCCTGCTCCATCTCGTAAGCCTTTTCCTCTTTAAGAAAGAGCTGTCTCCCTACTGCCTGTTTCTTTTATTTTGCTCTTTGTGTTTCAAATTTCTCATAGAAGAGAAGCCATGTGATATTTCAGCTTGGCGTCTGATTTATTCCCTTAATATTGTGGTCTCAAAGTGCATCCATTTTCCTACAAATGACAAGTTCGTAGTTCGTTATGCGAGAGTAGTGCTCTATTGTGTATATATACTGCATTTTCCTTAGTCTTGTATCCGCTGATGGATGTACAGGCTGCTTCCAAGACTTACCTATTGTGAGTTGTACTTCTATAAATGAGGACGTGCATGGATCACTGTAATATGTGGGGTTTTATACAGAGTGGTCTAGGGGCGACCTACCCTGGAACCACCTGGGGAGCTTGCTAGAAACCCAGATGTCTGGGTCTGACCTTGGGCTTTCCAAATCAGACTCCTACCTTGTGGTCCTCTTCATCCACACTTTCAAGAAGTTCCCAGAGTGGTTTTATGAGAACTATAGGCCAAGACAGAATAACTGGTCCAAGAGGGGCTGATGGGAAAAACCTGGCATTGGCAGTGCAAACAGAAAGGGAGTGTGGTAGACTCGAACCTCTGGGACTGGACAGCTAACAGGACAGGGACTGCGACGAGGAGGAGGGTGGGGGATGGACGGGGATCCTCGTGAGAAGGTGGACGGGAATGTGTGTGGTGATCCAAGTTGGGCCGTGATGGTCCAGACATCTGTGGGGCCTCCAAGTGGGAAGCCACATAGACAGGCTATAGTTTAGGAGCTATGTTGGGGCCAAAAATACAATTCTGAGCATCCATGCGTACGTGAAGTCATGGGATGATGTGAAGAACAGAGCCTAAAATGTACCAGCGTGGGGGCAGGAGTCCAGGAGAACAGAAGGAGCCATCAGAAAGGTGAGCCGGGTGCTGGGTGAAGAAGGGTCCAAGGAAGTGGCTGTCAGTAGCGTCCCCAGCCTTGGAGCAGTCCCCGAGGTTGAGCAGATCAGTGGTGGGATCATCAGGGTTCTGTCCAGAGAATGGGGGGGAGCAGGAGCACTCTACGCTGGATGTGAATGGGAGGCAAGAAGTGGGGTTGGTCTTCAGGAACAGGCTGAGGATTGGCCAGGCCTTCCCCCTTCACTCCATTGGTGCAAACCTAGACACACGAACCGCACATGTAACTGATGGAGCTGTCATGAGCTGCCCAACCTGGATGTGCAGGGGAGGGGACAGCGGTTAGTCTCTCAAAGGAAGAAGGGGCATCTATGTGCCAAAGGCCAAGGTGCAGACACGTTCAAAAGCATGCAGCCAGATGCATGAGACAGTGAAACAGAGATGGGAAGCAGAGTCTAGCTCTGGAGACACCTAGCTATGGAAAACCCAGTGGGCCAAAGTTTTGCCCAGCTCAGTGGAGGAGGCTGAACTGGGATTAAGGAACACAAAACCCTGTATGGAGGAACAGTAAGATTTTGGGGAGAGCTCATCAAGTATTCTGTGTACCACGGTTAGCTCATCTGTATGATGGGAATTATAGTCATGCTTGCTTAAGAACAGTCCCTGAGGCAGTACCCCAGGGACCAGCACACAGGAAGTGCTAATAAATGGCAGCTGTCATGAGGATTACAGCTCTTAGAGTTTTGTGACTTAGATAATGTGCATCTCTATTCTGAACCCTCTAATTCTTTCCCATCTCGCAGGAGAGGAAGCCAAAGGCCTTGCCTGTGACCGCGAGGTTGTGCGTGATCTGCCTGACCCCCTCATGCTCGCTGTGCCCCCACTGCTCCAGCCACACAGGTTCTGGTGCAGCTCACTCCTGTCCGGCTTTGCCCTTGCTGTTCCCTCAACCCGCAGTGCTCTTCTGCTTCCCATCCCTGTGGTTCATTCCCTGTCGTCCTTCGGGACATTACTCTAGCGTCACCTTCTCAGGGGGACCCTCCTCGATCTCTCCAAACTGCACCTAGCTCCAGCCTTCCCCACCCAGCACTGCCGCCTGTTCCCCGTTTCGTTCTGCCCCTCAGCACTTCCCACCACGGCCCCCCTCTGCGCTGTACTATCTGTGTATCCCTCTCCCTCTTGTCTGTGCCCGCCGTGTTCTCCCCAAAGCCACAGTGGTGCAAATATTGGGCACTCAGCCAGTCTGCCGTGCACTAGGGTCTTGCCTTGAGTGTCACCTCTTCAGGGAGCTCCATTTGCCACTGTGCCTGCTCCCCCCATTGTTCTGTGTTCTGCTCTGCTTCTCTTCGTAGAACTTCTGCACACCTAGTGTTCCACGGTTGTCCGTTCGTGTATTGTGTGTCTCCCTGGTAGGTCAGCAAGGGCTTCATTTCCTTCACTGGTGTATCCCAAGCGCCTATAACGGTATCAGGTGCCACACAGGAATTGAGGTGTCTTTGTGGAACAACTGCGTCATCATTGTTACTTACTATTGTTAGTAACTGTGGCCTCGGAAATAAGACAGGGAGCAGTTGCCTGGCAGAGAGTAAAGCCAGTCAGGGGAGGACGATCCTACAGGGATGACCCGTTCCTCCTCCCTGCTCCCAGCCCGGACCAGTCCCCATGTCAGGAACCAAAATCACCTGGGGACTGTGCCCCAGCAGCCCTAAGGGGTTTTGTTGCGTTGTGAATGATAGTGCTGTAGGTGTTACATGAAATTCCTGGAATTGTGGAAGGAGCAGCAGTACCCCTGACATCTGGCCAATCCCTTCTTGGAGGTGGAGAAGTAGCACTTCATTTTTAAAGTGAAATTCAGTCCCTAAGGCGAGCTCTGGGCCATCTGCTCAGGAGGGGAGAGGAAGCACAGCCGATGCCAGAACCGCACTGCCTCTTCTAAATCCTGCCCGCAGTGCCTGCTCAAGTGAGGTCTCTGTGCCGAGCTTCTGTACCTGTAAAATGAGAATGATCAGGACAGCCAGCTCACAAGACTGTCAGGAGGACAGAGATACACCTGGATGTCTCAGTTGCCATGGACTAACCCAAAGGCATCATCTGTACACACAGGGGGCTACATCACAGGAGAGGAACCCTGAGCTGAAGGAACTCAAATATTTAGGCAGGTAACAGGCCTCCCTTTTTCCGGAAGGAAAAACTATCTGTCTTTTAAGGCTGTTTGCTAACAAACATCTTTGACAAGTTAGTCTAGAATGAAGGCAATCAGCTCACAAGTTGTACAGAAATATGAGAGATCTATGGAGGACTGGACCCCGAGAACATGTGATCAAAATTATTATTGTTCCTAAGGAAAAAATGAACCCGTGCAAAATGACTTTATTTCTTTTAGTGACTCTGAAATTGATAGAGATTAGAGCAAAATAGGACATGGACTAAAGAAAAGTTACAAAGACTAATGGCAAAGCAAGGAATTGGAGTGAATGTTCAGTGACCAGACTACCTAATGCATTTCACAAATGGGTTTCCAGAAAAACTGCTGTCAGCAATTGATTATGATATTGGGCAAATGAGTGTGCAATTTCATGATGAATAATCTATCACTCCCTATCTTAGAAATTCAGGCATTCCATCTTTTTTGACAAGCAGCATGTATATTCTATTGCCAGGAAGGAAGGCAGTTGTCAAATTCCTAATTTTTCTCATTGAAAGATTAACATTTAACTCAAATGTAAGATCTGGAAGAACACATAAGACCTTAATTACAAAGCACAATCCAAGATTCATCTTAATTAATAAGCAGATGAAAAATTCATTGAAATTCAGAGAAGAATCAAGGGAGAAAAAAATTGGCCAGTGTTAACACTGAGTTCTATAAAATGTTTAAGTCTATCCAAATAGGGAGCCACCCCTCTGTCATAATTATAATTTAATCATTCACATTATTATTTCATTTGTAAGACTTTAGTCACACATCAAAAGCTATGCAGAGAGAATATTTCTTTAAACTCTGATTTCTAACAGTTACGTTAGTACATCAGGAAATTTCAATGGTAACTTTAGCTATCTGAAAAAATTTTATTTTTTGGCCAGCACTCGGGATTGAACCAGGGCCATTGCAATGAGCTACATGTCCAGCCCTACTGTTATTTTATTTTATTTTTTATTTTGAGACAGGATCTTCTCACGTGACTAACTTGTCCACACTGGGCTCAAACTTGGGGTCCTCCTGCCCCAGCCTCCCAGAGTGGTAGAATGACAGGTGGGCACTACCACAACCGGCTAAAAAATTTGTTTTAAAAGTGAGAAAACCCTTCTGTTCGTACCGTCTTTGCTGTTCACAGCTGTGACCCTTAGCAAGTTCCCCTTACACCCTATCCCCATGGGGACGCAACACATGAGACTGAAGGGACAGTGGTTACTGATGTGAATTAATCACATGCCTCCCGGCCAGATTCTGGACCAAACCAGACCAGGGCCTACATGGGGATTGAAATACAGTAGCTGGTTTGATATAGATGCTGCTGGATTGGTAACTAAGCTAGTAAGGACTCAGGCTGGAATAGGGCTTCCTGTGTCCGTTCCTGTACAGACCCCCAGCCACTACCCCAGCCAGCCCTGGGACCTTGCTAGGGGGCTTGGATTTGCAAAGCAGCAGCCTGGGGCTGGAGAAAGAGCAGCTGGCGGCAGGGTGAGAGGGTGAGACGGCCTCCTAGGGCCCTGGACTTAGGAGTGAAGAGGCCTCAGCTTGCAGCAAGCAGCCCAGGTCCCTCCATAAGACCAGAGCTTTGCATAAGGGAGGAGGAAGGGGGTGTTATGTGACACTAGACAAGTCTCACCAACAAGACAGCTGGTCCCATAAAGTTTCCATTTCCTGGGCAACTGAGACGGGAAGAGCTCTGCAGCCCTCCCAAGCCACCCCCCACCCACCCACGTGGCCATCAAGGCTTCTTTCCAGAGTAGAACGGATCTGATGAGGAAGCCCAGCCAGATACACAGGCTTCGGTGATGGCCCTGATCCCTTCCCACATCACATTCCCTCGCCAGGCCCCTTCCCCTCCTCTGGTCCCTGGACCACTCACAGCCCAGACACACCGTGCTCCCATGTTGCCACAACCAGCACCCTGCCCCTTGGCCATTTGGTGAACACCTACTCATCTTTCCAGAGGTGCTGCAAGCATCACCTCTGCCACCAACCTTCTCTGACTCACAGCTACTACTCTGCATTGGCCGCTGGACACTGTTTCCCAAGCCTCAGTCCCTTGAGCATGCGTATGGAAGCCAGCTGCCCAGGTTAGAATCGAGCATCTGTTACGCTTAGGCAAGTTACTGAAGCTCTCTGGGCTGTTTCTTGATTGGCAAAATAAGAATAATAATAATACCTGGTGGTCACTGTAAAGATTATACAAAAGTGCAAGAAAACACTTACAATAAAGAACATGGATCCCACCAATCTAAGAGGTTGAGGCAGAAGGACTGCAAGTTTGAGCCCAATCTGGACAATTTAGTGATTTATTGAGATCCGTCTCAAAATTGAAATTAAAAAGGGCTGGGGTTGGAGCTCAGTGTGAAGGCCCTGGGTTCAACCCCCATTATAAAAAAAAAAGTAAGATGGCCCTCACTGAGCCTCCTGGGTTCTGGTTTCTATCTAGATGTCCCTGGAAGCTTCATGTGCTCATAGGTGGGGTTTTGGGAAGGTGCATGGATTGTAGGGACAGGATAATCAACAGGGGATGAGTTCACAGGGGAGTGTACAGCTCACTGTGGTGTTGAGGGGCTGAAGCCTGGTCTAAGACGGTGGGCCACTGTGGGCGTGGCTTGGAAAGGTCTGTCTCCTCCTCCCTCCCTTGATCCTTCTCTGTGCTTCCTGCTGCCAGGCCAGGCCACTCTGCCTTGAAGTCAGCTGACTATGGGCTGAAACCTCTGCAAACTGTGAGCCAGGATAACCCTCTCCTGATTTCACTTGTGGGTTTCAGGCACCAGAAAGTAACTAAGACAGCCTGTAAGTGTTGGCTATTATTTTCAGTATTATTTACTAATTTTATGACTTTGCCACATCCACCATCAGGTCTACTATTTATATTTCCTTTAAGCCAGTTTCACCAATCACCCAGGTAGTGTCCGTGGAATTACAGGTTGGAAGGCTTAGTTATGGTTACCAAATACAGATGAAAATAAGATATCTAATTATTTAAATAAGGTCTGATTATCTGAGGCCCCTCTCACCAGCACACATAGAGAAACACCTCCTGGGGCAATGATTCAGAAATGTGTCTTTCTGTCTGCACAAGTTGTGGGCTGTGTGAAAGCAGGGAGCAAAGCCTGGTTTATTTTTTAGTTTTCAAATAGTTTACAAATACTCTTGAGAAGAAATGTATGTTCCTCATAACTGTGGGGTGAATGGATGAAAGCGATTGAATATATCCGCCCGTGTTTTAGTGTCCAGAACATACTACATGAAGGTCAGAATATAACAAATTAAGAACTGCAAAGTGAATAAGTAAGATACAAAACAAAATAGCAAATTAAGAATCAGAGTGAGCTGCCTTCTCCCTCTCGCTGTGGCTACCCCTGGATAACTGATAGCGCCTCCCGTCCTGATTTTCCTCCTCCCCTCCAACCATCCAGCCTCCTGGCTTTTTGACAGCAAGTTAGAAGGGGTCTTAGGATGGAATGAATCTTGCAGAGTCGTAATGAATCAAAATTGGAGGGGAAAACATCAGATTTCAGCAGCAGCAGCAGAATACTCTCTCTCTGTTTAAAAAGCACTTGTCCCTTAGGCTTGGAGAGATTAGAAGCTAATAATTTATATTGAAATCCACAAAGTCTTATTTCTTATTCCTGCTTTCTGACTGACAGGTATGAAAATAGAGACTGATTTGAAAACCTAAAGCTGTTTAACGAGAGCAGCATTAATTCCTCTATCAGATGCTAAGAAACGAGAGAGTGGGGAGGGCTCAGATGCCATGGAGAACCAGATGTTTCTAGAGGAGGCTATGCCTTTTTCCAAAGGAAGTGCTCGGCACCTCTTCCAGTTTGGGTTAGCTTTGTAAGCCTTCTAGACCTCAAACTGGCAAAAACATTTTTTCCCATGCATGCCTGCCTTCAAGCTACAGTCATTAGATTCGCTGGACAGCGGCATCATTCTGATGTTATCGCCTCTGCCTTCCTGTTTTCATGAATAATGTATAAGCAGGAGCTAATAGGAATGGATTCTTCCATGGCTGGCGGAATTGTCACCAGAAAAGTCCCTGAATCCTCAGCAGTCTTTTCATCTGTAGCTCTGACAGGTCTCCCGCCTCTCCTGACCACCTTTGGTTGTCTGCCATGCCTGAAGAACCTTCCCAATGTCCTATCCCTGGCATGAGAAGAGGCATTCACTACCTTCCTTCCTTTTAATGGTTGCCCTGTGTTAGAGGAGCAGTGTTGGTGTTGCCAGGATGCCAAGTTCACGGGCTGAGTCCTGGCCCCATCCAGGCCTTCCAGGCCCTGTTCTCAAATGTCTGCCCAGAAAATGTTTCCTCTTGGGCACAGGCAAGAGAGGAGGGAAGCTGGTGAGACCTGCTCCTCTTCCTCTGTATGCTCACGTCTATTGTATCTTTATTAAAAAAACACATTCAGTCCCACACCTCACTCATTCATGCAACATATCTTTAGTTACCTGCAGGACTCTCGGCAATGGAGACGTGCAGTAATCAAAGAGAGTAGACATAAATATAACTTGTTTACAAAGAGGGGCAGTGATTTTAAGAGTGCATAGTAAAGGGAAGTAGCCAAATCAGGAATGTGAGGATTGAGCTAAGGAGCTGAAAGACAAGAGCCTGAAGTCAGTGGTTGGGTGCAGGCAGCTGGAACAGCATGGCAGAAGTGTCTGAGCAGGACAGGGTGGGGCCATATTAGAGGAGCAGGAGGAAGGCCCTTGGGCAGAGCACAGCCTACAAATAGGGTTCAGGGACCTCCTTTGACACTCGCCCACTTTCTCCTCCTCAACAATCTGCCCCTCCTTGGAGTCTGAGGGCTGCCCAGTCCTGGCCTTCCACCCTCGTCCTAATGCTTTCTACCCTCCCAGCCAACCCTACTGCTACCTCTTCACTGAGGCATTAACTAGGAGCTTGCCCGATTTCCATATGGGGGCGAGGGTCACATACAGAGCCTGTCACCTAGAAGGAGCATCTCAAACTTGATAAACTTTTATTGTTCTGAGTCCCAGTCAAGAACTTGAAAGCATCCTGAATGCCAGGAATGGTAGTGGTTAGATAAACCGTGGTGCACTCACATAGCTGGGAGTGATACCCCGTCCTTACAAGGTATATTTTTCCAGATTAATGCTCTTGGAAGTGTCTCATGATATAACATTAATTTGCAAAAACAGAATACAGAATTCACCATAAGGTACAATCTCAATTTCACATGGAAAGAAATGTGTATGCAAAGAAAAAGACTACAGGCAGCTTCATCAAAATAGTAACAGGCTGTCCCTGTTGGTGGCATTATTGGAGGCTTTTAATTTCTTTTTTTCATACTACTGCGTTTCCCCTAAAATATGTTAACTAACTTAATGATATTAATTTAACTAAGGTCAAGCACTTACTTAATACATGATGGCATTACCAGAAATTCAGTGGTGGACAGAAAACTAACATGAACTCTGTCCTGCAGAAATGCTTTTATAAGTTTTTAAGTTGCTTTTAAAAACAAGGTGGGGAGAAAGAAAAACAGCTATCATCACTCCTGAAGAATAATCCCCAAAATGTTCTCTCCTGTCAGTGTCAGTAGTGTAAGTGCCACTGAGCAACATCTAGATATTATCGACCAACAATGCCAAGGACTGAACCATGGCGAATGTCCATGTGTCATTTCTGCTCAAGGCAAGACGATTGGACAAGGACTCTTTCCTATCAGTTACTCAAAACTCCCAATTTCTCTTTCCCTGCAGCAGAAAGCTCTTTGGATGATTCACTTTATAAAATTGAATCCCCACCTCCCTGCCTTCTTTGTACTTCATTTCCAGGCCTCCTGTGGGTACATTTCCAAGGAGTTCTACTCCGGAGAAGCAGCCCTCAAGGATTCCAGAGAGAAATGCCCCCTCTCCACGTCTGGAGCCTGGCTCTTCTGCTCGCTAGCTCCTCACTGAACCCTAAGCAGGGGGTTGTGATTAAACCCTAGACAAAGCATCAGGCTGAGCCAGTAAGAAACCAGCAGGAGCCCAAGGACTCCTGCGAGCAAAGAGTGATTGTTTTCATGCAAATTGTTTTTAGTAGTAGGGAGATAACAGGCAAATGAAATATGGGAGATGGGCCGAGATTTTTCTAAATCACTGGTGGGGGTGGGGAGCTCTTTAATAAAACCTCAGCATGTCTTTAACAGTGAAACTATAAAACTCCCATTTTTCTTATCAAGTGGAACAGAATTAGTCTCTAATGTGGCTTCTCCTCCTCTCCCAGCCCAGCGCAATCAATGTCTCTTGCTTCTCCAACATTTGCTCTTAGCCTTGACTGAAGAGAGTCTTGCAGGAGAGCCATTCTTCCTGGCCATGAATGGCTTATTAACCAGAGGCTGAGTTTAAGTGGTAGACAGAATGAACAATATTAATTCCATTAGTTGTCTATTTATTCTAATGCACTTAGAGCAAACTATGTCTAACACAGGCAACCCTTGATTTTATTATTGACTAAAGCAGTCTTAGGTTTTAAAGCTCGAGTTAGCACAGAGCCTGTGAAAAGCAAAGTATTAAGCAAAGCACGATATGCATGGTATGTAAATGTGATTTTAAAAACTGTGAAGTGGTGCATACATATATGATGTTTGGAAAATATAAGTAGGAATTCTGCAACAAATCCAAGTCAGCTACTGGGAAAGGGCCAAGAAAATCAGTTTGTTCATTGCAACAGTTTAGATGTAGACATTCACATTTATTTCTAGATCATCAAAAGATCTTTACAGTTCTGAATCTTGGAGCCTCCTAAATTGGTTGACCTGAGTTCACAAACTGGTGGACTTTGCTCGCAATAGAGAGAAGGTGTTTTGTTCTAAAAATTTCACACACACTCACACGGTTTTCTGGTTCTTGTTCTTTTAAAAAATGGGAAGTTCAAGCCGGCTGTGTCTGCATTCCTGTGTAGCAATCGTCAGTGACCACAGGACGAAGGAGTCACTCTGCTCTGAGACAGGGCCCTACTCACGCTCTTCTGGGGCTGTCCCAGCAACAAAGGCGAAAGAAAGCTGCCTGCTCTCTATACTCTCTCTTCTCTTGCTTCTCAATGGAAAGACTCTTCCTTCTTCCCTGCCAATTCCTCCCCAGCCCCCCACATATCCACTGTGTTAGTCAGCATTCCTGTTACTGGAACAAATTACCCATCACTAACAATTTAAAGAAAGGTTTAATTTGCCTTCTAGTTCCAAGGAATTCAGTCCATGGTCAGCTGTCTCCAAGGCAGGCACATTGTGGTGAGAGGGTATCATGGAGCAAAGCGGTTCAGTTCGGGTGGCCGGGAAGCAGAGCAGGGGACAGCACTGGAGAGGAATAGCCTAGGGAGGTATACAGTATCGCAGACACCTGGAACATGCCTTACTGATCGACTTTCATTAATCCAATAAGCTTGACAAATCAAGATTCATGATCACACCCATAAATGCATAAATACATCCAGGAGATGAACAGGAGACTTCTCTCTTCCCCAACTGATTTCCATGGCTCTTCTTGCATGAAAGTGGCTCAGATTTACTAAGAATTCCAAGACTGACTACCCATTGCTCTTTTTGTCATTTGACTGGTAGAAAATCACTGGAAACCATCCACTATGCTCTTTTGACATAGGGTGTGAGATAGGGATAAAGAATCTATTTTTTCCCTATTTAGTATATAATAGCATAATACAGAGGGAGCATACACCTTCTTTGGAGTCAGACTATCTGAGTTCAAGTCCTGGTTCTCTTATTTCTAGCTGGGTGAAGTTGGGCAAATCATTTATACTCTCCATTTCTTGGTCTGTAAAAGGGAGATGGCAGTGTAGGGTAGGGTTATTGTAAAGATTAAATCAGCAGACAAAAAAGATTAAATATATATGACATTTAAAATAGAATCTTCCCCATAATAAAGGTTGCAAAAATGTAGCTTATTTTCTATAAACTACTACTGGAATAAAAAGTTCTACACCTAAATATGACTCAATCAGTCCTGCTCCTTTTATCCAATAATCATTTAATGGTGGCCTACGAATTCCAGGCACTGCATTAAGTCCTGAAAATGTGAGAGGTGGGAGGAAGGGAGGGAAAGGTAAGGAGGAGGAGGGGAGGGGAGAGAAGCCCTTCAAGAAGTTTCCTACCAGGTTGGAGGGTATGGCTCAGTGTAGAGCATTTGCCTAGCAGGCAGGAGGCCCTAGGTTCAATCCTCAGCAAAAAATGTTTCCTATTCCTAGTTAATTTGGGATTTGAGGTAAAACTAAGCAAACCCCATATAACAACTACTTTTAAAAGGATAAAGTTAAATTAAGCAAAAATTGTATGATGATTGTTTAAACAAATGAGAGTCTTATGGAAAGCAAAGAAGTACTCCATATCCAGTCTACAAAAACAGGCCTCTCAAAGAGTCAGAGATGACTGAGATCTTGAAAGGTAGCCCAAGTAAGGAGCAGAGCCCTGAACTTAAAAAGCCAGAAAAAGCTGGTGGGAGCTTTCAAGGGGCACACGCACGTGTGTACACACACATGCGCGTGCGCGCGCGCACACACACACACACACACACACACACACACACACAACCCATGTTTGAAAGAGCACTGGCTGAGGGTGGACAGTAGGAAAAAACCAATCTAGGTTTCAGGATGGGTGGGATCTCTTACTTGAGTTCACCCTACCTAACTGCTCCTAGGACATGTTCTTCTGTAACTTCCTTAAAGTACTTTAGCAAATGCAGGTTGATGGGATGTTTCTGCCAAGTGGTCACAGAGGGAGGCCAGATGGCATTCTTTCAAACTGGCCTGACTCTGCCGTGGATATCTCAATCCATAACCAGTGATTTCTTAATGTGCAGACTGAATAACATTTGTTTTCTGTTGCTGAAAGTAATGACTTAATTGGCATGCTGCATGTTAGAAAGTGACTCTCATTAAAGATAGTCAAGATGTGTGGATTGGCTAAAATAGTTCAGAGATAATCTCCACCTTCAACACACGCGTGCACACACGCACACACACACACACACACACACACACACACACCTCTAGAATGAATAAGGAATGAGAATCAAGCCAAGCCTGAACACCTGCACTGTTGGGATAACACCTGATGCTTGGTCCCTCATAGGTTTCTAGTCACTGGCTTGCAATTATTACTTGCATGCGACCTGTGGGAGACCAGAGCTCTGCCTCAAGCGCTTGCGTATAGCACTCTCTCATCCATGTGGACCAAAGCACAGAAAAGGACATAGAGCTGTGACTCCGTCAAGTTTACAGTACCATTTTATGCTTCTGTAGTTAAAGAATTTCTCTCTAAAACTAGATGTGTGGCAGAATGTGCTTGAACATCGTGTTCAGATCAACTATGACCTGAGATGTGGACATGTCCTGGGGTGACACAAGCTGGTAGAGATTGGCAGTTGTCCTTAGAGGGCTGGAACGTGAACGTGCTCACTGGTCTTAGTTTTGCATTGAAATGTTTTCCATTTGTTCCTAGATGTTCCCAAGAGTCCAAGAAGGATCCTTGCAGTCTGAGCTGCGACTGAAGGGTTTCATCCAGGTTTCCAGCTGTTTCTGATGACTGACGCCCTTTGAGACTTCCCAGTCTTCCTCCAGGCTGGGGTGGATGGCAGGTGGGAAACAGCAGAAGAATAGCCTAGTTCATCCAGCCGCCCACTCTCTGACATTACAGGGCTGTTTTCTGACTTCATTGTGAACATATCATGGGGAAAAAATAACTTGTCCACCCCTCGGAAGGCCTGAAGCAGCCTGTCCAGAACTTTCTACAAGGATAGAAATGTTCTCTTTCAGCGCTGACCAACATGGTAGCTACTTGCCACTTGCAACCACTGAGCATGTAAGATGTGGGTAGTGTGATGGAGGAGCTGAATTTTAAATTGTGTTTACTTTTAATTTATTTACATTAAGTAAACCTATGAGGCTCATTGTTACTGTATTGGACAGCACAGGCCTAGAGCTTGGCTTCTCCCCTTGTACTTCAATATCTTCTCTTAATCCTGAAACTTAGATCTAGGGCCATCCCCCTCCTCCCAACCTCTCATTGTGACCTAGATCCCCTGGCTCTCTCCTCCTCCTTTCTTCAACGCTTTGCAGTGTTCTGGTTTGGGTAGTTAAAGGGAAATGAAACAGGCTTCCTAGCCATGCCTCCAGCAAGGTTGGGCAAGAGGTTAGACCACCAGAAAATGGGCTTACTGGTAAAAGGGATATTTAGTGATACATGGGGCTCAGAATTAAAACACTAATTTGGAGAAAACATTTTGAACTAATAAATCCAATGGTGCTATTTGTAGTGATGGTAAATAATGCATTACATTCTCCTTGTATGTGAGTACACATACATGATCACAATGCATGCTGCACAGAAAGTAAGCAAAGCAAGAGTTAAACACCTCGCTTTAACGATGACAATAAAACTGGTTTAGCTAATAGAATCACATAGCAGATAACAGTGGGGCTGAGACCGGAACCATGTGATCTGATTCATGAGTTCTCTGAGTCAGCTTTGACTAAAGAGGGGAAATGACAGCAGAAGAGAAGGATCATAATCACCCCCAACAGACTGATCATGACTTAAATGAGACTCTTTCCTTTCATGATGGCAGAGAGCCATTTTGGAGATACCATCTATTTCATGCTCTAGTGTTGCAGAAACCACAGTGAGTTCAGAGAGCTGAAGAAGCACCTGCCCTCCAGAACTCTGGTGGGCCCTCCTGACTCTTCTCGCATTCTAACTGCATTCTTCGAGATCTTACTCACCAGTCTCTTTCTAACAGGACTGCCAATGGCAAGCTGGGAGGTGAGGAAACCCCATATCTTGTCTCATTGCCTTAGTCACCTGGTTGCGCTCTTACAGGCATGAGTCAGACAATTACGTGTCAATAGGGCATCCACCACTTGAAGGCTCCCTTGACAGGACACTTTGGCCATGAGACCGCACACTGTAGGCTGTTTGGAAACTTGAACTTCTAGAAAAACACCTCAGAGCTCCACAGGTCTCCGTTTTCCTGCAGGGACACCCTCAGGAGGATCCCAGTCTTAGGTTTCTCTCTCTTCTCTCCAGAGGCCCTATGAAGAACCATGGGAAATGTCTTGCTGATCCCTCCAACTTCATCATTAGTCTGTACCCTTAATAACCGGAAACAATTTGGCTTTGATAACCCAGTGAAGAAACAGCTCATTTTCTATTGCTATATAGTTTGGTTCCACTAACGACTAGGGGACAATAACAATGGCCAGAGAATGGCAATCTGAATTACAGCGCTATTCTCTGGCTATCTCTGCAGGGAGGTCTAAGACCCCTCAACCTTCTGGTGATCTCCAGGCCACTTTGCCATACAGAGTGTGCTGCTTACTCTTCAGTGTTTACCCTGCTTCTCAGGGAGGTCACCTGGGCAGGGAACTACCAGAGTCGAAGTCCCCTTTTCAGGTGCAGACATCCAGCAATATAAAGAATGTTAGACTAGATTTTCTGAGGATCCCTATTATGATGGAATCACTTGTGTCAGCCCTACCAAAATGTAGGTAAAGCCAGCAGGCTGTAACGGAAGGGTTCTTATGCAGAAGTGCCTGATGATAATTATCACAAAGGATTCTGCCAAAATCATGAATTTGCTCTGAGCCAACTTATTAGACTTCTCATTGGAAAATCCAAATCTTGAGATGTTCACAGGTAAAAAAGACCAAACTTATACTACAGGTAGACATACTGTTGGGGCACCACCTGAACAACATGGCCAGAAAATTCCATGTGCGTATGGACCCTAAGACAGTGGTGTGTGGCTGAGCAAACTGGGAACCAGAAAGCTATCTGCCTTGTGCAGGGTAGTTAATACCCATCAGCACAGACTACCAGACAGGCATGAATAAATTGTCTGCCCACGCCACAATCTTTTCAGCAGTCTAGGATGATCGGTAAAGAAGCCAGACGTCTTACAGAGAATGACTATGGAATACAGAGAGTTCAATAAGGTGTGTCCCCCATCAATGTCCCTGTGCCCAGCACTGCTGTCCTGACTGAACAGCTGATACACACTATGGGATCTTAGCACTCTGTTTTAGATCTTGCTAATGCTCTCTCTGGTATTCCCTCAGCTGTTGAGTCCCAGCACCAGTCTACATTCCACTGGACTAGACAGCAATGAACCTTCAAACACTCTCCCAGGGCTTCTTGCACAGTCCTACCATTTGCCTGGGATAATGACTCAGGACCTTGGCCTCTTATTCTGCCCACTCACTGTAAAAGCGTTTCATTACATAAATGATACCATGCTAATCACTGAGTGGCTTACAGGTTTATGAAAAAATCTAGAGGATATTCAAGGACAGCTAAAGGAACAGGGATGGAAAGTTAATCTCCATAAGGTGCAAGGGGCTGGAGCTGCTGTAAAGTTTTGGGAGTCTTATGGCTGTGTAAGACATGTGTGATATGTGACAAGATCCACCTGTTCCTGTTAAACCTATGTAACTATAGTCATCAGGGGAAGAGTCCTAAAAACAGAATCAAGAAAATCTCACAAGAGCCTGTACCAATGAATACTCTTAGGGTATTGCCATGAATTCATACCCTGTCTTTCTCAAGTTGGCCCCTTTCCTTACAGTTAAAGAAAAAAGAAAGTGTAAGAGATTAACATAGAAGGGCTCAGGAGGGTTTTGAGCAAGTTAAAATACTTGTGGGGCAAGCCAAGTATTACGTGCCTCAGAACCCAAATGCCCATGTGTTTTGGAAGCTATCAGGAGCCTTGAAAGTTACAGTTGAGAGCTATGGTTAAAAGCAACCTACACAGACAGTTCCACAGGGAGGTTCTGTCCAACTGTGGAAAGGGTGAGAGCCAGTTATACAACACAGTAGCAGCAGTTGCTGGCCCTATACAAAGCCCTGCAGCAGGTACAATCCATCACTAGATCTGCTTTAGAGACAATAAAAAAGGCATCCAACAAAAGGCTAAATTAAACACCTTTTGGCCAATCCTTTCTTAGGAGTGACACAACATTAGATTTGGCAAAAATGGCCCAACTCTTCTGGGTACAATGAATCAGTTTTTTACTGGACCTTAAACCTGTTCGAACTCATATTTAGTACTGTAAGCCAGAGCAAAGACCTGTGGTTGGGGAAGTCACAGGCCCCAACCAGGAAGCCACTGCTGCTGTTTTATTAAATGGATATGACGTGCCAGTGAAACTGCCACCTAAACACTTGTGTCTGTGCCCATAGATTACTCTTGCCACTGGCCACAGCCAAGGTGCACCTCTTCTTGAAAAAGGCAAAGCCCACAATACAACCCACAACAAATCTAGCTGTTGGGTGTGTGGTAAACTTCCCTTCTCCATGTAAAGTGAATGTGCCTTGGTATGTGCTGTCCTTGTCCTCTAAAATTTATGTACCTTTATGGGGACTAGAGAACTGAGCTAGAACTTTCAAATAACATAAGTGAGGAAACACAGCCACAGATGCCAGATAAGTTATCTAGTGAGTATAAATAACGATATCTTTAAGCTCTATGACACTGTCTTAGGAGCTCTAATGGACCACCCCACATTTAGATATACTAAATGATTTAGATATACTTTCAGATATTCATCCCAAGACTGTATTTGTGATCTATTACTTCAAGGAGATCTGTTAGACCTTATTTGGGATATAATTAAAATTTTTCTTCAATTAAGCCATGATTAATGAACCACTTCGGTACAAATGGGCTCCACCTCTAGGTATAATACTACTATTAGACTTTTCGTTATGGCTAATCCTCTTCTCATCGCACCTTCCTGGATGTTTATGACAGTTCTTTACCATCTGTTTCTGTTAAATTTATGTAACTATAGTCATCAGGGGAAGAGTCCTACAAAATAGAAGGGCATTAGAGGTCCTCACTGCACAAACTGAGGGAGTCTGTGCCATGCTCAATGAAAAATACTGTTTCTGGTTAAGCAATTCAAAAAAGGTAGGAACCAACCTAGTAAAATGCAAAAACTTAGTATGACTGTACAGAAACCTAAACAAAAGACTTCATGAAGAATCATGGTCCGTTCTAAAAATACTCAGGAGTTGGCAATGGTCATCAATTTCTACTGATTCTTATATTAATTTTTTCTATTTGTACTAGTGTACTTTGCCTATTTAACAAACTAGTACAGATTCTCTCTTCCGACCTTCAAGCAATGTTTCATCACAGGCTTCTGACCGTCTGTGGATATCAACAACCTCCAACTGACCCTAGAAGTCTTCACTTCTCCTTTAGACCAGTTAGAATGACAGTTCCATGATTCTTATACAGGAACGGCTATGTCCATGCTCAGCAAGAAACAGTTCTGAAAGAATTGAGACCATGAGCCATCAGCAACACATAATAGTTATGGAAATCCGTGGGGAACCTAGTCAGGAGTGAATGATGAAACTAAATAATTAAACTGCAGGACAAACACATATTGGCTCTATGCCCCATGTGGTTAAAATATGGGACAAAATCACACAAATAATTAAACTATGGGCAAAAAGCACATGGGTTCTGTGAAAAGTAAATAAACTGTGAGCCAAAAAGCACACAGGCTCTGTGAGGAGTGAGTGGTTAAACCATGGGCCCAAATCACACAGCCTTGTGACAATCGAACGGTTAAACACCTAGAAGTTTAGATTAGTGACGCATGTTTGGTCTGGCCATTGTGCTTGCCCTCTCCCCAAGAGAAATTGTTTAGCCTTGAGACAGCTCCTGGCCCAAACTGCTTTCTCCTACTGTTTTCCTCTTACTGTGAAATTCTACTTTTTTTTTTTTTTGGCGATACTGGGGATTGAACTCAGGACTCTGCGCTTGCTAGGCAGGCGCTTATTCCACTGAGCTATATCCCCAGCCCCTTACTTTGAAATTCTAAATAAAAGCCAGAGAGTTCTTAGCCTCACACGGCTTCTTTCTGCTTGAAGAGTTTCCCTAATGGCTGGATGTTCTCCATTGAAATACCCTCTCTGGGCCTCTGGGCAATTGAACTAAGTCTCCTTGGTGAATAATCTTTCTCATCCTCTATGCTGCCCACAGTGCTCACCAACAAGAAGCCACGGGGCAAGAGTTGAGGAGCCAGACAGAACAGAGATAACAAAACACCAGGAAACCAACAGGTAAAGATCACCTTGTACCCCTGAAGTTCTCATGCATATGCAAAATCAAAAACATGGCCTAACCCCATTTGCTTTGCAGTTTTTACCCTCTACCACATGGGCTTGGGCACCAGGGAACTTCCTCTAAAAACCTGTGTGGTCAAAAACACCCCTTTTGGATGGGTGAGCAAAGTCAGTTATCCCATTGGGTTATGACTCCTGTCCGTCCTTGACTATGGATCCTCTCATAATTTTAGGACCTTAAGAGATTCAGTGCTTGCCTCTACTGGTGTGTGAGCTCTTTTCACTGGCCTGCTCCCACCCTGTGGAGTGTACTTTCACTTTTAATAAGTCTCATTTTTGCTGTTCCTTCTGAGTGTCCTGAACAATTCTTTGTTCCAGGTACCAAGAACTTGAAAACAGCTTCGCCCAAGACCTTCCATCATATAACAGGCCCCTTACCCTTTGTACAACTCCAGAGGACTCTTTCTGATACAATATGCAACACACTGATGTGGCTCTAATGAACTTTAATTATGCACTGAACAAGCCAGGTTTCTTCCACTATGTTTCAGTTAAAAGAATTTTCATATTATTATCCTGAGTTCTCCAATTAAAGCACATGTCAAACTGAGAGTTCTCACTGGTGGCTGTTTACTGAGTTTGTGGCACTTTTAAAAACAATACAGATTCCAGGTTCCATCTTATGAGAAGCTACAGTTGGGCCTGGGCATCTGCAGTTTTCCAAAGCACCACCAAATTTTGCCAATGCTGAGAGTTGAGACTCAGAATGTTGGGCCAGGAATCAAGAGACCTACCCACATTCTGACTCCTGAGTTTTCGCACTCCCTAGCCTGAGTCTGTTTCCTGTTGCATAAGAAGGAGGGATATGAGTCCAGCTCTACTTCTGTGAGTTTCAAGCATGAGCTCTTGTTTGAAAGAATTCTGAAAAGTAACCCATGCATTTACATTAAGAGGGAGCTGGTGGCCAGCTGCGGGGCCCCACCTGTGAGCAGGCCTTTGGTGGCATTTCCACTTCGGTGCACATGGTCTGCTTATCTGGATCCCACCATGCTAAAAATAGATAGAGAGTGGGTGGAGCTCAAAATACTCTAACTCAAGTGTAATTGTGTGGGCAGCTTCCATGTAGCTAGGTAATTCTGGACAAATGGAACTTTGACTGCATGCACATGGCTATATTTCTTTCTAAAATAACTGGTGCTGTCCCCCAGAAATTCTAGGACATGCATTTCATTTTATCTGTTATTGGATTTGAAAGTCCCAGGCATGAATTAAGAAGAAATATACAAATACTTTATTCTGTACCTCAGAGTTAATACTGGGAGTTTAGTAAGGGGTAAATCAATAGTCATTTGATATGGGAATATTTAAATTTGGAAAACCAAGAGCATTTTCTACTTTACTCTGAATTACAGGCAAGACATTCACATACACTGATAGTGTTTAGAACTCGACTACTATGGAACTCTTACTATATACAAATTATGGATTTACACAAATATGCCAAGATACTGATAATGTCTTGCTGATAGCTTTCTTTTGAAATGTCATGGTTTTACCTCTCTGACAGACAGACCTGTTTTACCCCTGTTAATTACGTTTTGTCCATTCAGTGCTTCACAGATTGGTCATAGCAGGAAAGGAAATGCTAAGGATCATGATTTTGTCAAGGATCGGCAAGGACACCGGGGGGAGGAAAGTTCAGCTTTGAATGGCTCTGATAGAACCACCTCCAACTTCATATGCAGCAAATTCACATTTCTTCCCCAAAGACAAACATTCTCAGATCTTAACTCTTATTGAAAGTACTACCTGAAGGTAGGCATACTGATTCATACCTGTAATCCCAGCACTTGGCAGGCCAAAGCAGGAGGGTCCCTGTGAGTCTGAGGCCAGCCTGGGCTACAAAGTGAGTTCAAAGCCAGCCTGAACTCCACAGCTAGAACCTATCTGAAGGAAAAAAAAATTACTATCTGAAATATAAGAATTTTGTCCCAGAACTAAAGAACCACAAACTATTGGGTGAGGCTGGAGCACCTACGCTACAGTATCTAAAACCACTTCCCAGAGCATTGTCCTAAGAAATGGGTATCTGTGGGTACCAGAAGACAAATATCAGTGTGTTGTCCAAGTGAACCAATTATGAAAACTCGTAATTCCAACCACAGCTCCACTGGAACTCCTCATTTTGAAAGATACTGCCTGAAAGAGCTTCCATTGATCACTTCTTTGTCTTCTTGATAGGTCAAAGTTGGATGCCACTGAAGCACACTAGAACTTTGGATTTCTGACAGGACCGCTCGATACAGCGGTGCAAGTGGAGTACTGCATAAGGGCTCCATATCTAAAGGATATCACACTTAGAGTAAACGCAGTTGGTGTGTGCATTTGTTATGACAGCTTTCTGGCAGATGGCAGTATTGTGTCTTATTCCAACAATCCAGCCCTTGACAATGACTTCCCAACAGATATAAGCAGAGTATCTTGAAGAACTGGTGGGGAGGTCCTTTTGTTACTCACACTTGGGTGCAGTTTGGGCTAGCTGCACGTTGATTCTGGTTCATATTCACTGATCTCTTCCCTGGTCATCTCTGGCCTAGAAAAAAAGTCTCTTCCTGCCTGAAAGGTAGCACTGGGACCCTCATGGTCCAGAGCCTCTCCCTGTTCTAGTGCAGGCTCCCTGTGCTCTGCTGGCCAATGCAGCATGGGGGACCTAACACTCTGCCTTTCCCACCCATTGGCCTCCCTGAGCTTATTTCCTGTTCTCTGAAATAGAAAGCTACAAGGCTGGCCCTACTTCTGTGATTTTCAAGCATGAGAGCGTATGTGAAAGAGCTGTGCATTTACAGTAGGAGGGAGATGGTAGCCAGGGCTTCCCTTGCAGGAGGCCCTGGCATGCAGTCCTTGGTGACATTTCTCCTTGGTCGCACATGGCCTGCACGTCAGTTTGCAGTTTTGCCCACCAGGCATCTTCCACTGTCAATATGTGGGGTTTTCCTGCAAGGTTTCCCCTTTGCCTTGTTGCCCTCAGCTCCGTTTGTGTTTTCCCTATTAGTCCCAGAGATCTGCTTTAGAACTCCTCTTTCATTCTTCCTTCCTCTATTTGATGGTTAAGCTTAATTATCAAGTTGATTGCCTTGGGAGCCACCTAGAGGAACATAAAGCACACTTCCTGGTATGTCTGGGTGGTCATGGCAGTGGGACCTTGGGTACTCTGGATGGTCCTAGGGCCCTTCCTTTCCAGCAGTGCTCCCCTGCTCTGCTGCCCAGCTCCCCTGAGCTAAGGGGCTTTGCTCCAACATACCCCTCCGCCATGATGTTTCTACCCAGGAACATCCAGCTGTGGACTGAATCCCCTCAAAACATGAGTCAAATTAAACTGATGTTCCTTTAACTTGTGGGTGTTGAGTATTGTGTCCCAGGGACAGGAAAGTTGACTATTATGCTCCATATCCGACCTTGAATTTTAAAACATATAAGTCATTCTTGTCCCTTACCCTGGGTGTCTGAACCTTAGTTGGGGATTTTAAGGTACTGTTGATTACCCACATGCTTTGAAAAATAAGCATGTACTTCCTGCCTCCCCAGAAAATCTCAAAAAAGAAATATCTTAGTAAAAGGGTGGTGGACTCTCAAATTCTCCCCCACCCCCGTGCTTTAACACCACAGCTGCTCTTGGGGTAACCTCCCCCTTTTTCTGCACATTCTCTCTATAAGCCTAACTAAAATGAGGAAGTCTGTGGTGATGATGGGCTGCTCTAAGATTCTCTTGAGCTGAGACCCACAAACCCTAGGTTCCTGAAGAAGCTATGAGAAGCCACAGTTTGACTACAGGGTGTTGGGCACAGAGTCCCTTTGCTACGTGCGGGTGAGCTTGTAGACAGAATGGGCGCCCTGAGGGGTGGGGGAAACAACTGGCTCTGTAATGGATCTGTGAGTTATTCTATTTGTTTACAAGTACACTTTCATTCACTGAGCATGTACTATGTGCCAGGCCCTTTTGTGGCAGTCAATGGTAATCAGAAAACACAACCAATTCCTGCTTTCCTGCAGTGACCAGGCCAGGGCTGGAGACACTTGCAAGCTGGGCAAGTGTGTGCAATTGCACACATTGTATGCAACTGCACATAGCAATGAATGTCCTAACGGAAAGAATGTGACACAGAAAGAAGGAATAATGCAGGCAAAGCTCTTTTAGGCTTCTAGGGAGGCGTGTGTGAGCAGGACATGTAAGCTGAGACCTGCAGGGTCAGGGGGAGCCGCCACCTGGAGAGTTGGGGAATTTTTTCCTAGGCAGCAGAAAATCATACAAAGCTGGGGGTGTGGATATGGCCCGGTGGTACAGCACTTGCCTGGCGTGCACAAGGCCCTGTGTTCAATCCACAGTGCTACACACACACCAAAAAAATCTGTGATTTACTCAACAATAGCATCTTGAGCATTTTCTCATTTGGGGCAGATTTGATTTTGTTCATTTCTGACCTTTTCACTGCCCATCTTTGGTGCTAAGGACTCCTCTTCTATGTAATTTGCAAAGTTTAAAAGTCTGTGTTTTGAATGCATCATTCACGTTATTTGTGAAAGTTTTTTAATACTGCTGCTCAGGTTTTATAGGAAAATCATTCACGGTACCTTCCCTAGCCAGCACACATCTCTGAATTCCATTCAAGTCAGCAAATGTTTATTGAGAACCCAATATTTGCTCACCGTGCCCCTGAACATGCTCTGATCAGCTCCAGAAATTTGAAGTCAAGGGGCAAAGCAGCACTAATAGCTGTAATAGAAAAGGAGGATGTGCGCTGTTTGTCCTATAGTTGGAATACAGGTAAATACTTGGGAAACTTTGATGGACAGGCAAATAAACAAATGTTGATTTGGCAAAATATGGTCTAAAGTCAAGTAGACAGCTGCCCAGAAGCCATCTTCTCAACCTTAGTTTATGTTTTTGTTTTTTAAATAATAAGCGTGTAACTGGTCAAGAGCCTGTTCAGTATGACAACGTGACTATTCTGCACTTTGGCATTTGTTGCTTTCAGAAATCTGATTTGTCTGAGAATTTTCCCCCAAAATAATACAATTACTTACTATTTAGATGTAGATTTTTCTATAGATTCTTAGTTTTTTAAGAATTTTCCCCCAAAATAAAATAATTACCTACTATTTAGACGTAGATTTTTCTATAGATTCTTAGTTTTTTAAGAATTTTAACCAGGCATGGGGCACATGCCTGTAATCCCAGCACTTGGGAGGCTGAGGCAGGAGGATCATTGTGAGTTTGAGTGCACCCTGAACTGCATAGTGAGACCCTGTCTCAAAAAGACAAGAAAAATTAAAAATTAAAAATTTTGCAGGTATGCCCACCCTGAATAAACCGTAGTAATTGTTGAAGGAGAATTAGTGCCTGGTGTGTTTTCTTCTAAATTGAAAAGGAACTTAATTTTTTAAATTATGAACTAGCAGCCCACCCTTTGCAGTAGTGCTAGGACACCCCCTCGCCCTCTTTCTCCCGTCCTTGCCTTCCCATTTAGGTCAGTACAAAACAAACAGGAAAGCGGAACCCCGGGCCGTGCCACTCACTAAGCACCTGGCCCCGTCAGTCGTGGTCATGGCTTCATGTTTGATTTTAAGATGAAAAAGTATAGAAGTTCTTCATTTGAATTTTAATAGGAACAAAATTTCCCCTGCAGACAGGGCCAGCTATATTTCTCATCGATCGCTAGAGAGGAGTTCAGGAATTAGCAGACACATCTCCAGCAGAATTTGAGGTTCCTCTTCCTGAATCACATCTTCTGCATGAAATCCCCACATCTCAGGAGATAAGAACACAAGAGTATGTGAAGGATCCAGCAGCTACTAAACATCAGTGGAAAACACTAACACCAGGGTTAGGGAGCCACATCCCAAGGAACATTCGCGAAAATGAACCCAGTAACAATCTCATTTGACCAGGAACCTGACAGGGCTCCTTCTCTTCCTGTGGTTGAGGCTATCTCAGAACATAGTTTTTAAGGAGCAGAATATAAGCTGTAAAGTAATAACCGAAGTACGTAGTATATTCCATCCTAGGCTTGTGTCCTTGAAAAGAGGAAAACACAGGCAAACACTAGTTCCTGATAGGGTCTCCATGTGGTAGAGGTGACATGAGACCACAATAGGGACAAAAAAACCACAGAAGCCACCCTGGGGCAACAGACAAACTCTTGGGCACTTAGCCTGCTGTGCATTAAAAGTGTGATTTATGCTGTTTTCTGAGGCAGTTGAGGACTTCAGAGTATTTTTTCCTAAAACCCATGACTCTTCACTTGGGCCTACAGATGCTCACTATTTAAACCGAAGTAAAACGAAGCTTGTCCTTCATTTCATACCCTTTATTGCCTCAAAACATCATATCATAATTTTAAGAAATTCTTTGGAGCTGTGCTTCTATACAGTTGGCCTTCTTTGTAAGCCTATATATTTTAATGTATGCATTTAAAAATGTTTTGGTAGAGTACAAAGGTTTCTACAGATTATTATAGGGGTCCAAGCTCTCCTAAATGTTACACTTATCTTGGTGTTTCCCTCATTGCTTTTCGGGGGGGACTCTCACTATGACCCACTGCAAAGACAGCGTCATACAGCAAAGGGCCTAAAAAATTATCAGTTTAGTGCATTTCACTGTGCCTTTCATGTGGTCTTAATTACCTCTCTTCCAATAACATACCTCAACAAAGACCTCAAAGGCGGTACGACTGTGAAATATGGAATCATCTGATCTTCAAATGGCTGGCTAAAATGGACTGGCTTTCAAGAGCTGACAATCTAAGCTATGAATTATCAAGGTCCCCTTTTCTCTCTGGTCTCCTACTTGGCTGTTTACCATGTAGTCATTTTACTACTGGGCCACAGGTGCTCTGACAGATAGGCAAGGCATCCCGAGGAAATGACACGCAGATCTGATTGTTTTCCTATATCACTGTGAAGCTGGGGGTGAGCAAAGGTTGCAAATGCTGATTAAGTTAAGATTTGGATTACCTGTAGGTTTTAATGACCATTCTACCCATGTCCTGATGTCCTCTGTCTCCTCCCTACCACTGCACTCCTGTGGCTCTAATGAGACACTTATCAGATGCAAGTTTGTATTGCTAGTCATCTTTGCAGTACAAATGGAACCTGTATTATCCTTCTTTTGTGTTACCCCTGGTGCTTGACAGACAATAGACCCTCAGTAAATAGGCATGGCTGAATTGAATAGCTATCTACTATGCATATTTACTGGGTCTTCATGCTTGAAGATGCCAGTGCAAACACGATCATTTTCTATCTTGGATTTGTTTATATAACATTCATCCCACAGTGATTGAGCACTTACTGTGTGGGCCAGGCATCATGCTAGATATCAGAGACTCGGATGAAATAATGCAACCACTTCCTTCAAAGTCTTAGGGCACAAGGACCCCAAATAATGATTGCAATGGAATATGAGAGCAAATGAAGAGGTGTGAACTAGTGTGCTGGCAGCTCCAAGGGGAGACTGGCCAATTCTGGAGAATGAATGTCGAAGAAGGTACTAGAGATGAGCTCAGAGGATGAGTAGGTTTGTTATTCACCTTCTCATCACTGGGACAAAATATCGGACACGCAAAACTTAAATGAGAAGAGATTTAATTTGGGTCATGGTTTGGGGGGATTGAGTCCATGGTACCAAGCTTCATGGCAGAAACAACATGGTGGAAGGACACGGTGGGAGAAAGCTGCTCACCTCACGGGAGTCAGGAAACAGGGAGTGAAAGGAGGAGCCAGGGACAAGAATACACCCTTCCAGGCCCTGTCCAATAGCCCACGGCCTCATCTTCTAATAGCACTTTCAGCTATGAAGTCACCAATGGATTAATCCACTCATGAGTATGAACTCCACGATCCAATCACCTTGCAAAGGCCCCACCTCTGAATACATGAGACTTTTGGGGAGCATTTTAGATCTAAACCAGAACAATAGGACTTAGCCAATGGGAAGAAAGAGATGGAGAACTTACAGAAGTAGATGGCCACAAATCTTTCAGTACTGAGGTATTCCATAGAATTCTTTACCTGCTCAATACTGATTGCTTTCTGTTTCTCCTCCCCTGCTAAAAGACTCTAGTTTTATATCTGGGCTGATACCAAGGAAGGGAAGCTCCACCCCCAGGGCTTCTGCCAGACTCATGCATGAATTGATCATTGTCATTCTTTTTCTCCCCAACAGTTATTGACATCTGGTAGGCATGTGACTACGTTATGACCAATGAAATATAAGGGGAAATCTTACAGGGGCTTCCTTTTAGACATAAAAAAACAGACTTCTGCCAGGAGAAAGCTAGTCTCTCCTTTCTGGTCTTGAAAATTAATGTGATGTTTGCAGCTGTGGCAGCTATCTTGTGACAGCAGAAATATAATAAGAGCCCGGGGCCTCTTGGATACTAACACTGAATAGCAACCAATACTGGCAACAGGACCTCTTGTGCAAGAAAAATGTTAACCCCCACTTGTCTATGCTAGAAATAATTAGATTTTGTCATTGCTAAACACAATGTAACCGACTTATAATGCTTCTGTTTCACAAGTCTCCCCAGCAGGCACCAATGAGATCTTGCTTAAACCCTGAACTTTATTGGTTGGTTATCCCCAACCTGATTGACTCTGGAACTCAACTTCTTCTTGTTTCTGTCTTCCAGCCATTCTGAGAAGTTCCCAGAGGGATATCTTTGAGAACACAGTTTCTCTCTTTCTTTGACTCTTTCCTTTGATGTAGGGATAGAAAGAAAGTCCTTCTCTCTGACTCTGTGTTTCACTTGGTCCCTAGATCCCAAGGTAGTGAAAATGCCCTGAATATTATAAGCCTTTAGTTAAAGACTGTCTTCTAGCTCCTAAAGACTCCCCACTCTATTAAGAAATCTCTCGGGAATGGGAAGCACATTGTTTTGTTTTTTTTTTTGTCTAGTTTTCTTTGTGATTTTCCACAGAAGCTCAACATTAATCTTCTTTTTTAAACAGAACAAAATAGCAACAAAAGCCCCCAGGCAGACCAACTCTCATACCAACAGATGCCTCAGAGTTCATGTTTGGAGGCCCAGCAAAGCTACTCTCCTAATAGTTCAGCCCAGGGCCCAGTTGCATGTACACAGGAAGGGATGGAGAACATAACGCTGCAACCATAGCAACCTCATAGATCAAGCTGAGCTACAAACTCTATCCTCTAAGCCAGATCTTCCCAACAAGTGTGTCATACGGCACACTGAGATTCTACCCTGCTGTCTCATACTTGGCCCCACTGGGCAGAGCCTGGCAGACAGAGCCCCTTGACAGGTCACCTCCAACATCTAGTGGCCTTGTCTGGGAGTAGGAGGACATTGCCAAGCAGAGTGTGGTTATGATGGAGCAATGACATGAAAAGCTTGGGAAACAGTGGGGAATGTCTTAGTCATCTTCCCTCTGAGATATAAAACCTGACACCTGCAGTGTAGAGGACAAGAGGTTGACCTTGGCTCATAGTTTCAGAAGTTCAGCCCGGGCTCAAGGCAGGGCCAGTATGGTAGAAGGGCCTGCTGCAGAGGAGCATTGCGTATGTCATGGCAGCCAGGAACCAGGAAGTAGTGGGGGAAATATGCCCTTCCAGGTCATGACCCCAGTGATGCCACTTTTCCCCACCAGACCCCACATCCTAACAGCCAGTCAGCTGTGGTGTCCCATGATCCAGTCTCTTTCTATAGCCCTGCCTATGAGCACATGAAGGGGGCATTCATGATCCAAACCATCACAGGGAGCCACCAAAAGATTTTTAACAGGAAGTAATTTGATCAGCTTCCTACTGTGGAAGACAAAGAAGGGGCTGTGGAAATGCTACATTGGAAGGGATGGGTGTGGTGTGAACCTGGGGCCAGGAATAACAACCTCACCTGAAAGAGCCTAGTTATGAAATAAAGAGGGGCCAAACTAGCAGAAATGAGAAAAGAGAAATAATCTAGGATTGGAAGAAATTTTATGGTAAGAAATCAAGTCCAAGACACATATCAACCAGTTCACTGTTGAATAGATATTGGGAAGGAAGGAAGAATCTGGGAGGACTTCCACCTTCCGGGTTGAGAGCCTGGGTATAACGTGGTATCATCCCAGGAGACTGATAATGCGTGGCAGTAAGGAACGAGAGAAAATTGATCTGAGGTGCACGTGGGATGTCCAAGGAGATGACCAGCAGGCATTTATTTAGACCACAGATCTAGTCAAGAGCTCACTCTGGGGTCGAGGTGCTGGAGGCATCAGCAGGCAGAGGGGGTGGAAGCCCCTGGGCATCAGTGATCTGTCTATAAAGAACACAACAGTGACAAGATGGTGCCAGAGACAGAGGAAGTGACCCATGTTGAAGGACCAGGACTAAGTTCTCAGTCCGGGTGGGCCTGGACCAGGCCATGTGTGCACGTGTATACAAGCGTGTCTGTCTTTCTCACTGCTGCTTCTCTTCGAGCATCAGCGTCATTATTACCTTTTTTTTTCCTGACACAGAGTCTTGCCACCTCAATAAATTGCCCAGGCTGGGCACAAACTTGTGATCCTCCTGGTTCAGCCTCCCAGGGTGCTAGGATTGTAAGTGTGTACCACCAAACCCAGCCATTGCCTAGATAGAAATTTTCTACTATGCAGAGAACAAAGTCACTGGCTGGCCCAGTTTAGTAACGCCCGTAGAAGACTTGGTTTCTCCCACCACTTAATACAGTGCCTGGAGAAAAAAGGGAAGCCTCTGGTTGGCTTTGCTTGGGTCACATAACTTGTACTTAATCCAAAGGCCGTTACTAGATCTGGGGCACTAGGAGTGACCAGACCTGAGTCATATACCCACATCTGGCTGGGAAGAGGGTGCAAATATCATCACCAGAAAAACAGCCAGGTAAGTCTTTCTGGGCAGAAAACAATAGTCACCATGGTCCCCTACACATCAACATTTAAAAAGACAGGAGGGGGCTGGGGATATAGCTCAGTGGAATAAGCATCTGCCTAGCAAGTGCAGGGTCCTGAGTTCGATCCCCAGTACCGCCAAAAAATAAATAAATAAATAAATAAAATAAAAAGACAGGAGGAGTGGGGAAACAGAAAGTAGACCTGTTAGAGTAGATTATCAGCTTCTCAGAAGCCAAGGTTTATTTCTTTTTCCTGTCTGTTTCCTCTGTCCCTCACCATCTCATACCCAGTGCTGTGCCTGAGTGTGGCATGGACTCATAGGCACTATGCATGACAAGTAAGTGGTAGGGATTTGTCAAAAGACATGACAAAGACTAACACCCAGAAGTCTGACTTGGGCAACATACAAAAGCTCGTTTTTTTCAGTAGCTGGCCACCACTGACATAGATATTAATAGATACTCTAAAAAGAGCCAATCTTTTTCATAATTTGGATGAAGGCACCATATCAGTTTGGACGAAAATAGTTACAGAAGAGAATGTGATTGGGGGAGTGTCTCATGGAATCAAGAGGTGCTTTTTTAAAGAGAGTTGGTCTTACTGTTCCCTGTTCCAGGGCTGATTGTAATTTCATGCTGCATTTGCAAGCCTGCAGGGGACATCTTCCTTAGCACAGATGCCAGATAGAAAGAGGAGTCCTAATCAAATCTTTATTAATTGATGACATACTTCCAACTTTCAGAAACAGATGCTAAGGAGGACTGACGCCTTGTAAAGCACAGTACCCACCAACTTCCCTTGGGTGGTGCATGTGTTTTCCTTATCAAGTACCTTTTATGGCCACTAGGGGGAATCCTAGTGTGCGTCAAGTTTGGCTTTTTCTACGCATAATAGGTACAATGATAGAAAACTTACCTGTCCATGTGTGTGTCCTCCAGTCTGGAAGAGCTCGCAGATCTGGCATGTTGTCATGTTTTTCATAGCACCATTCAAGGTGTGTTAAAGAAAATAAATTACTTAAATTCTCAGTGGATTTAGAAAGGATCCACCAGCCATCTTAGTGAAAGTTGTCTTTTTTTATTATTATTATGAACAGAAGTTTTTACCAGGAAAAGGCAGATAATTACTGGTCAGAATCTTTGCTTATTATAAAACAGAAGTGCTGAATCTGTGCCCTTTCAATTTTAAAGAGTTTAATTTTAAATACCTGTTAGACACTAGCGTGATCTTTATGCTCAGCAGAGTCCTTAAAGTATTATTGGCACTCAGTTGATAATTATTATAATTATTATAAGCTTGTCTGACATAATTACAGTATAAGACTCTTCCCCTTTCAACACGAAGTCATTTTCAAACAAAGTTTGAAAGGTGCTGTAAATTAACAAATAATCCAAATGCAATGCTGAGACTTGTATTCAGTGGTTGCTCCTCCATATTGTCAATATTATGTGTGTGTGTGTGTGTGTGTGGTGGCTGAAAGTGTTGCTGTTCTGTCCTGCTTTTGTATTCTCTGTGTCTATAGAGAAAATCAACTCGTGGGTTGGTAAATACGTATTGAGTTGATGCTGATGCCAAGTCATAGCATTTGGAGCTGTGGGCTCAAAGAATGACATCTGCCCTTAAGGAGCTCCTTGTCTTTATAGAACAATTCAGCCAACATCTCCTGAACATTGACCTTGTACAAGGCCCCATGAGCTACTATGTAAAGGTGGAACCCTTAGTTTTGCTCATTGCTCTACCCTTAGCCCCACATGCCTAACTCATGGCAGGTCTCAGAAGTGCTTACTAAAGATATAACCAAACAAATGAACAGCAAGTTTAAGGCACAAAGGGAACTTTAGAGATAAACTGCATATGACACCATCCTTGACCTCTGAGAAATCACAGTGAAGTACAAGAGCTATAAACACAATTAATGCATAGCATATCACATGGGTCACAACCTGTATATGCTACCATAGACGCTATCACTTCGGAATAAAGGAGTGGATAATTGTTATATGCAAGGCCCTGTGCTAGTTCCAGGGGCAGAAAGATGAGGTATCTCTTCCTTTATATTTCTTTTGTTTTCTTTCATTTCCTTTCCTCTTCTCTTTCTCTTCCTTCCTTATTTCCTTTCTCTCTTTTTCTCTTCTATCTGTATCTATCTGTCATCTCATTTTTCCAGTGCTATAGATTAAACCCAAAGCCTTGCACATGCTAGACAAATGCTCCACTGCTGAGCTAAATAACTACCAAGCCTTTATTTATTTATTTATTTATTTATTTATTTATTTTAAGCAGAACCTGGCTTTTAAGTTGGGCTTTGGTGGATGAATAATAGATTGTAAAGTGTTTGAGAAGAAGAGGAGGCATTTTTAGGTGAAAAGTACAGCAAAGGTCAAGAGTATAGGACCCTGAAAGGGACTGGCTTGCTCAAAGAAACATGATCATCCCGTTGCCGCAAATAAGGACAGCATTAACTCTATGTTTCACTTTTGCCCAAGAGTGCTTAGCCCTTAACACATGGAAGTCCTTTAATACATATTTGTTTTCACAGTAACAGTGGCAAGAGTTAAAAGATGAGCATAAGTCTAAAGTGCTAGATAAGTCTGAAGCTGGGCTGGGGTCTGCCTTTGTGGTCAGCTTATGGTCAACAACTCGGGCTTTGTTGGGCCCAATAAAAGACCATGGACCCTCCCTGCCAGGGGTCCCTTCCACCATCGTTGCCATAGGCTGTGATTTCATCTACACACTCCACTCAATGCCAGAGGCACCAGGGAAGTGCTGGTGTCACCACCATCTGTGTGACTCCTCTTTCCTCAAGGCCCCTGGCCCTGCAGCTTCCCCCGCTGTGGGTGTTGGAGCCAACCTCTTTGTGGTTCTCTGGGACTCAAAAAAACATGGTTTCATCAACTAAGTTTTGTAGTTTGGGTTTTAATTTGGTTTGGTCACTCACATTTATACAAACCAGCAATGATTTTGGAATACTCTTCTAATTTTTTTACTTGCTGTGTAATACTTTATTTATCTTAATATGTTTTTACAAACACCTGTTAATTATACAAAATACTGGGCATATATTTGATCATAGCCATTCCCACTCCTACCTTCTTTTACATTCCCACCCTTCCTCTCTATTATTCCTTCCCGCTTGTCTGATCATAGTTTCCCTTCCGCTTTCAGGGCTCTTTCTTATATTCTACATATTAAGGAAAACGTATTTGTCCTCCTTGTCTGGCTAATTCCACTTAACATGATGATCTCTAGTTCTTTTCATTTTTCTGCAAATGACATAATTTCATTCTTTAGGGCCAATTAAGACTCCATTGTGTATATATACCACCTTTTCTTCATCCACTCACCTGTTCATAGGCACCTAGGCTGGTTTCATATCTCAGTTATTGTGAATTGTGCCACAGTAAATGTGGGTGTGCAGGTATCCTCATGGTGTGCAAACTTTGAGTCCTTCAGGTATATACTAAGGCATAGCATAGCTGGGTCATGTAGCAGTTCTATTTTTAGTTCCTTGAGGGACCTCCAGACTGATTTTTATGGTGGTTGTACTAATGTACATTCCCATCACCAATGTAGAAGAATTCCTTCCCCCCCACCATCCTTGCCAGTAGTCATTGTTTTGCTTTTTGTATTTTTAACAATAACCATTTTAACTGGAGTGAGATAGAATCTCAACATAGTTTTGATTTGCGTTTCTCTAATGGCTAAACGTATTGACTTTTTTTCATATACTTATTGTCCGTTTGTACTTCATCTTTTGAGAAGCATACATTCAGTTAATTTGCTCATTTTTTTGATTGGTTATTTTATTTTTCTGGTGCTGTTGTGTGAGTTCTTTATGTATTCTAGAGATTAATCCTCTACCAGAAGAGCAGTTAGCAAAGATTTTATCCATTTTTGTAGGCTGTTTTTTCACTCTGTTGATTATTTTCCTTGGTGGGCAGAAACATTTTGATGTAGTTCCATTTGCTGATTCTTGCTACAATTTTCTGCACAATTTGAGAATCTACTCAGTAAGTCTTTGCCTAAGCACAGGGCTTAAGTTGTTTCCCCAGTGCTGTCTTCCAGCAGTTTCTTTTTTTTTTTTTTTTTCCAGCAGTTTCAAAGTGTCAGGACTTATACCTAGTTTCTGTTCATGTTGAACTGATTTTTGTACAGTTTGAAATCTAGTTTCAATCTTCTATGTGTGAATATCCAGTTTTTTCAGCACCACTTGTTAAAGAGGCTTTTTTCCTAATGTATGTTTTTTACCTCTTTGTCAAAAATCAGATGGCCATATTACCAAATTAAATTAAATTAAAAATTTAAATGGCCATATTACCAAAAGCAATTTAGCAGATTCAGTGCAATCCCTATTAACATTCTCCACAGAACTAGAAAAAAAATCCTAAAATTCACATGAAAACATTAAAGACCCATAATATGCAAACCAATCCTAAGCAAAAACAACAAGGTTGATTTCAAGTCATGTTACAAAGCCATAGTACCAAAAACAGCATGGTACTGGCACCAAAAAAAGGCAAGTAGACCAGTGGAATAGAATAGAGCACACAGAAACAGATCCACGCAATTACAGTCATCTGATTTCTGACAGAGAAGCCAAAGACATACAAGGCAGGAAAGACAGCTGCTTTAACAAATGAGGCAGGGAAAGCTGGGCTTCCACACGCAGAAGACTGAAACCAGATTCCTAATCTCACCATGGGCAAAAATCAGTTCAGATGGAACAAAGACTGAAAATAAGGCTCAGTTCTTTGAAAGTTTGGGAAGAAAACAGGACAGACACTTGAAGCCATGGACACAAGCTTCCTAAGGAAGACTCTAATACCACAGGAAATAATAGCAAGAATCAACAACTGTGATTACATTGAACCAAACTGCCAGGGACCAGGCCAAGATCCCCAACTGCTGGTATGAGGGGTATAGTGGAGGAGGAAATAGAAGACAGAGACAATTAGTAATGCATGAAAGGGGGGCTGGGAGGTCAGTGCCTCAGCATGGACAAAGACAAAGACCTCTTTGGTGTGGCCCACTTTTATTTTGCCAGTGAGATACACAGGGGGAAAGGTAGTGATTCCAGGAATAGCAGTGGTGATTGCTGTAGGCTAGAAAGAACCGTTTCTTGGGGTGAAACTTTTAGTATTGCTAGTTACTATTTGGCTTTACAGATCTCACTGTCCTTGTTGTCCTCAGCAGGACTTATCTTGCCCTGTGTGTGCCATAGTGCCACGGTCCATAGGGCTTCAGCTGGGAGCAGAAGACAGTGGGGGTTTCTGAGTTCTAATCCAGCCTACTGAGGATGACAAGGACAGCCTTGGACATCCTCTAGACTCCATTTATAATGTGTGGTCCCAACGCTGAACAGCAAGAGAAATAATTAACAGACACCCTACAAAGGGGAGAAAGTCTTTGCCAGCTACTGTTCTGATAGAGGATTAATCTCTACGATGTACAAAGAACTCAAAAAGTGAGCACCAAAAAGCGCCCCCAAGCCCAAACAATCTAATCAAAAAATGAGCAAATAGCCTGAATAGACACTTCTCAAAAGAAGATGTGCAAGTGAGCAGTAGGCCTATGAAAAATGTCCAACAACACTGACCTTTAGGCAAATGCAAATCAGAACGACATTGAAATTCCATCTCACCCCAGTCGGAGTGGATTTCACCAAGAATATAAAACAGTGCATATGGCAAGGATGTGGGGGGAATGAATACTTTTACATGGCCCCTTAGGAATATATATTAATACAACTACTGTGGAATCAGTTTGGAGATGCCTCCAAAAGCTAAATATAGAAACACTATGTAATCCAGCTATACTCCTCCTGGATATGCTCCTGAAAGAACTGAAGATAGTGTACTAGAGCAGTGCATGCATATCTATGTTTATAGCCATGTTACTCTCAATAGCTGAGCTGTGGAACCAGCCTAGGTCCCTATCAACAGATGCATGGAAGAAGAAAACGTGGTATATAGACATAATGGAATATTATTCAGCCATAAAGAAATATTACACCATGCCATTTGCAGCAACTGGAAATCATAATGTTAAGCAAAATGTGCCAGACTCAGCAAATTAAATATTGTAGGCTTTCTCTTATATGAGAAACCAACTCAATAAATAAAATAAAGGAGAGATGACAGGAAATGAAAAGGCAGACTTTTGGAGGAGGGGCAGAGGATCCAGGGAAGTGGAAAGGAAAGGACAAGGGAAGTAGTACTGGGAAGGAAAATCAGCAGGGCATGTTAAACGCGTGGGTCAGTTTCCCAAAACAGACCTCACCAATCTGCATGATCAACACGCTCGCATTTTTAAAAAAGCAATTGATTTTTAAATGTTGACTTTGCATCTTGTGCCCTTCTGTAATCCAATGCTCTTGTGATCCTGATACTGTCAATAATGCAGAGTCTGTTCAGAGAGGCTGAGTCCTGCTGAAAAGGTAGGACTCGCTATGAGTCACCTCGGGGAGCACTGGAGTCCCAAGTGCTGTCAGCGGGCATCCTTGATACAAATGGGAAATAGGTTAATGTTGTTTAAAATAAAAGAAAATATAAAGAAACACAGGATAAGACTTGCACGTAAAAAGATCAATAATACCATGTGAAGATCCAGAGAGAGGAGGCAAGGGCCTCAGAGGAAATTAACCCTGCTCAACTTGTAGCCTCCAGAACTAAAAACAGATAAATTCTTGTTGCTTACACCACCTGGTCAGGTCAGTGGTCCACTGTTATGGGAGCCCTAGCAAATGAGTGACTCGGCACATCATTAGAGTTCTGGAATCAGATAACAGTAATAATGAGGATGACATTTATTGAGCACTGTCTGTATACATTGTGCTAAATACTTCCTACAGATTTTCCCCTTTAATATGCATGAAACCCCGGTGGAACTTATTGCTGTTACTTCCAGTCTTCAGTGAGCCCAAGGCCACCTAGTTATTAAGTGATGACACTGGTTCTAGAATCTGGGCCAGATAGGGCCACCACTGACTGGCCGGCAGAGTTTTGCTGCAAAGAAAAGGATGCCTCTTCCTTTGGGCACAGCCAGGTCCATGTCAGGGTGTAGGGCACAGGGCTTAGGGAGCAGATGATAAGCTGGTTTTCAGTCCCTATTGCCCCATGGTTAGGTGGCCCAGCCCTTCACAGTGGCCCGCTCTGTAACACAGGCACTTATGAGAGGCCACAGTGATGCTCCCCAGGCAGGGTCCTAGGGTGGGTAAAGACTGAGCACACAGATGCACAGTTGGAGATGAGATAGGTGAGATTCTAGGGCGCTGATGGGTAAGCTGCCAGGGGTCCAACAGGGCAACCAACTGGATTCTAATTGGGCTCAGCACAATTCCGACCATTTTCTATCCTCAGCAAGAAAGCGTTTGCCAGAATCACACCCCCAAGATGGCCCACCTGTCCTTTCATCATCATCCCTGCCCTTCCTTTTCCGCACCAAATCAAAGAGACTAGAAAAGCCTCTCTGTCTCTGGCTATGAATCTAAGTGTGCCTTTCCTTACAATTAAAGCTCCTGAATGTTCCAAATTTGCAGCTTTCATGATGGGGGGAAAAGGCCTCTGACAACATAAATATTTAATCACCATTAAGACTGTCCAATACATGAGGGGAATTGTGTTTCAAATTGGCTGGTTCAGATGACTAAAGTGGAGAAGTCATAGCAGTGTAAAAATAAAGTTCCCTCTCAAAAAGCACCATCTTTAGAACTTAGGATGGTTTCTATTTCTACCTCATAAATAGTCCTTGAGCAGTGAAGGAACCAGGAATATCCAGTTTATCTTTTAAATATTAGTAGGGGGTGAGGCGCGGGCAAGGTCTGGAGGTGAGGAAGTGTGGTGATGGCTTCATAGTCCTGTTCTAGTAATAATGAATATAAGTGGAATTCCTAGACATTATTGAAGGGACTAAGACGTGAGAAATAGCTAAAAAGGAGAAAAAAAGCAGCCTGTTCCGTTCTGTATCTTGTTTGAAAATGCGCTTCAAACATTCAGCAGTATTTCAGAGATCATAACCAGGCCCTGCCCCCACCACCTCTGCACCCTTGGCCCCCAGTAGTTCCGGTTTACTTTTAAAGGTTCTTTCAGCTCTATGTTTTAAGGAAAAAAAAAAAAAAAAATATATATATATATATATATATAATCCTACCCAGTAGGGTTTCCATTTGTTTCTATTAACAGGTTGGATTCAGTTTAGGAAAACCTGTGTGAAGGAAATAAAAATGTAGCTTTATTCCACGGCCAGATCTGGGAGACAAAAAATTTGGAAATAAAGGAGTTCTACTTTGCCTCATAGTCTTTCAGACTGTCCACAATGGGTCCACTAAATGTACAGGCTCTAACATTATCCAGGGTCACTTCTGGGTCCACGTGTGGAGGCCTGTTGGTTTGTTAGTTGTGACTCTAGCTGCAAATAGATGACACAAGGAAATAGGCTCCTCAGTGAAGGGACCATGGCTGAGGTGGGGTGGGATGGAGACCTGCAAAGGTGAGCCACAGCAAGAGCAATGAGGGCCACAGGCGTGGGAGCAGGGCGGGCGAATGGTGATTAAACCTGGAAGGAGCTGTGGCTGTAGCTGGAGTTGAGAGAGGGCTGCCCACAGGACCTGGGATCCTTGGGAGGAACACAGCCGAAATGCAGATTGACAGGGAGGAAGCTGGGGGAATAAATAAATATCCAAGCCGCATCCTAGATACCCAAACCTGCTGAGGCCTACTATTGGCTGAATCCAACCAGAAACTAAAATGCGAGGCTGATGCCTACCGATGTCAAACTTGTGGATATAAAGCAGGATAGGTAAAGTGGGAAAACAGTTTTAGGGAGAGAGGAGAGCTATCTGGCACTGAAGAAGAAGAAATAAGTAACATTAGAAAGGGAGAAGAAGGGCTTGTGCCGCTGGTTCCCTGGACGTATACTTATTTGTAAACCCATGAAGCAGTATTCATTAAATAGATGAAGATTTTTGCACATCGTTCATTCCTCAATAAGGAAATTTTTAAAGACAGAAAACAGGAGGAGAACGGTGAGGCAAAGACTCAGTCTAATGCACTTTGTGTTTGAGGGTGTGTGCATAAGGCTGAGAGAGTTTAAGAGATGCTGCTTGGGCCACACTGGTCTCAGTGCCTTTCCCAGCATGTGTGATGGCCCTTACCTGAGACCACATGCCCAGCTTCCCGACAGCAAACCCCCATGGCCAGAAGTGATGCCAGTTGCTTCCTCCGTGCCTTGATGGAAAGATTTTCAAGGGAGAGCAAGGGTCTCAGAATAAGAAGCTGCATCAGCTGAGCAGAGAGCACCAGACTGCTCACTGCAAAGTCCAGCAACTTTGTTGTCAGCACAGAGCATCTCCCCACCAGAATCTCAAGGAAGCGGAAGTACAAGTGACTGGAGTTATCTGCCTGTTAATCTTATCTTCTGCTATTCATTTTAAGAGTTTGAGTTATTATTAATATGAAGGCCTGCTTTCTGGCAGCTCTTCTCTTTGACTGGTTTTATGCCAAGCTGCCAGCTATCAGGGGACTCGGGGCCTAGGATTACGCTGACAGGGAGCCTCAGAGATGTGATGGCTGAGCAGAGACATGGGAAATGATACTAAAGAAGGATCAGCATTTTGTGTCTAGCCCCTGATGCCCTTTGGGCCCCTTATTTCAAAGGAGCAGCCAGCAAGGTAGGAGCAGGGATAGACCGGAATCTTGTCTAAATCAGAGAACTTTGATTTTCAAGAGACTGCTCGAGTTTTAGAGATTTCCCAAATCTGACAAAATAATGAACTGTTGAGTTTGCCTACTTCTTACAGCATGAGCACTACCCCTTCTGGGGAATGCTGTGACAGCTGATGACTTACCGTATTTTGCTCTCACCCAGGAGGGCTCTTGGATGCTTCACAATGGGTGGGGCTGGTGAACATTTTTGGAGAAAGGGCTCAAGAGAATCTTAGGAGACTGCAAATATTACCTGAGAAATGAGACACTGAGTGGCCAGGGTAATGTCCTAGACGCCACATCAGAAAGTTCACATTCATTCCATAAGCAATAGCTCGTCTATCCATCCCTCAAGCGGAGTAAAGGCCCTGATGCAGCATAAATAAAGTCATTGATTAGATCTGGGGGAAAGGATCATTTTCTTTTCACCCCATTCCCTCATCTATAATTGTAACTGTGCCGGTGAATGACCATCACCTGTTCAAACATGACACAGGAAAAGATGACAAGTGGAATGTTGGGGTGAACACAAGTTCCACCCATTGAAGAAACACCACTTGAGCTTTCCGCACAGTGACCAAAGACATGGGGACATTATCACAGGCATCAGGGAGCTCATCAACCATGCAGGGCCATGCTGAGTAGACAGAGAGCACGGATCACTCAGCCACATCTAACTGTGTTGTGTTTGACTGACTTTGGTGTAAACTGAATTGTGTTCAATTTGTCTCTCAGCATCAAACTGTTTTGTTTTGATTTTGTTTTTTTGTGGTACAGGGGCCCAGACTCCGCACTAAGCTACATCCTCAGTTCAAGTCATACTTATTAAACAGAGCGTTCTCTAATCTGCTCTCAACAATCTACTCATCAGCACCCTAGACGGGAGGCTGGCTCATTTCTTTATCTTGTCACCCACCAAAAAGAACCAGGAGCTTTGATAAGGTCCTCGATGTGGAGGGTCAGGCAGATTGGAGCAGAGCTGCCGAGGGGGGTGTGGCCTGTCTGAAGCCCTGGAAGCATGGCAGGGATACTAATCAATCTCCAGCGGCATTTCCCAAAGTCTACCCACTGGGCTACAGCCACAGAGACAAGGCATAGAGAGAATTTGTTGACCACTAACACGAACAGTGTTGGTTGCTTTCAGTCAGCCCCTCAGTCAGATTTTTTTAAAAAAGACAGGAAGCACCCATGATCACCATCTTGTGACTGTGACCAATTGCCCATTGAAGCTCCTCATGTCTCGAGCCTCAGCAGGAAACCACTGAGTGTATAACGTCCTGTCCAGCAGAAATGAGTCTGATTGTGGATGGCCTGGTTAACCCAGATTGCCTTTGGTGCCTGAGGGAGTTGATATTTTCTCATTACGAAGACGTTCCCAGCTAGTGAGCGCTGCAAATAAAACTGCTCAGAATCGGTCTGAACTGCCTGTTTCCGTGGTAGCAGGTCTCTGTCTGAAGGATAAATCTGCACCATCTTCTTTTGTTTGGGTTTCAGCCAGTTGTGTTACAAGGAGTTCTGAAATGAGCTCTAAGTGACACCAGACGAGATGGGCTCGGCCAGTTGGACAGGGAAGCTTTGTCACCCATGGTACACGCACCCTGGGGCAGCCGGCAGTGTCTCAGAGAGAGCGATCAAAGAGATACAGAACCCACACGCCTAAATATTTATTTCAGTTGTTCATATTTCCCACACTTTTCAAATGTGAACTTGTGTCCTGAAGGTGGAGCTTTAGTACACAAGAAAATTGGGAAGGGGCAAACGTGTTGTACAAAATGGGGTAGAATCAGCAAGGAATGCATTTCCATGCTTCCTAGTCGCCTACATTTTTCATGCCAAAAAGTAAGGACAGATTCTGATTTCTTTCACTGTAGGAGTCCGCATACAATTAAATGAGAGCAAAAAGAAGCCTGCTTGAGAGAGTGGGGCTTATGGTCTCAGTAAGAATGAGTAGAAACTGTAGCCATCAAAGCCATTTATACTTCTCACTGGTAGTATTTTTAAGATGTTGTTTCTTTTTCAAAACGAGGCAGCAATGAATTGAGTGGTGATCAAAATGCCGCACCATAGAGTATGTTTAATCCAAATAGCTCCCAAGATGGTCTGTGACTGATTGTACCAACTCTGTGAGACTTAGGGTTAGCAGTGAAGATTGTACCAACTCTGTGAGACTTAGGGTTAGCAGTGAAGCAAAACTATCTCTCAGATGGAATTGAATGTGGCTTCCTAGCACATAACAGCACAGCCATAGCCCACTCAGGAAGCATGAACAGACCACTGTGCTCTTTTTTTATTCACAGAGAAAACTCCCAACCAGCCAGCCCACAAACCTCCTACTATGTGCTGTAGAGGTCTATGAGCTTTGCAGGGCTTTTTTTGTTGTCATCATTTTGGTTTGGTGGGGTTTTTTTTGGGGGGGTGGTTTGTTTCTGTAGATGCTCTTCTGTTTTCAGCAGGGCAAAAATTCTTAAGCCGTGCCAGGCAGTGGGAAATGAGACCTGATTATTTTGGAGTGAGTAAACCACCCCATTGACACTGCCCTTGCCCTTCTGATGAACATCGCCTGGGCCCCAGCCTTTGCTCTTCTCCCTCCATCCCCCTCCTCCACTTCTACCTCCATCACCGCAGCAGAAAGGGCAACCTTATATCTCAGGAAAGCATTTGCTGCCTACTGGCAGGCAAAGATAATGTTATCCAGTTTCAAACCAGGAGCTTATGAATGGAAAGATGACCACTCTGAATCCAGCACCCGAGAGTCTGCTGAAATGATACTGTCTTTTTTTTCAGTGCTTGGGATCATGCTCAGGGCTTTCTGCAAGGCAGGCAAGCACTCTACCACCGAGGTATACCCTCAGCCCTGACGGAATCCTTTCACCACACATCTAGGGCAGAAACTCAGGCTTCTTGCCCCACCCCACTTCTCTTGCTCAGTCTTCTTTTGCCTCATGCTCAGGCTAGGGGAGAGCTAGAAGCACTGTCCTGGAAGCCAAGAACCCTCTAGGGTGCCTCCTTCTGGGGCACTGAGCCTCTGTAAATCCCACCCACCCTATTCCCTCCCAGGCAGATTCCACTCAGAGCTGGGACCTGGAAGGAAGGAAGGAAGGAAGGAAGGAAGGAAGGGGCAGAAACCAGTTGCCATCCCCAGGCCTTGGGCCTGGTTCGAGCCTGGGAAGGACTGAGGCTTATTTCCCAAGGGCCTCTAGGGGTCCCCAGCCCTCTCCCCACCTGCAGGAGACTGGGAGATACCTGGACATCTTCTGAGAAGCCCTCCTCCAAGAAATAAAGAGCTGGCTCCCCAGTACACAATGGTTTGCTGTGTTCCGGAAAGTATTAGTGGCTTGGGGCCACCCCAGCTGCTAGTGGCTCCCTGCATTCGGGGGCAAGACCTCAGGGGACCCTGAGGAAAGCAGTGGGAAATTACAGGAGTGTCTGTAAGGACAGAGAGTACTTGACTCTGAGATTAGAAGGCTGGCTGGGGTGGGTAGTTGGTGCTTTTTAACTTGGGGAACTTTCTGGTCTCACTGCAAAGAATGATGATCTCTGGGAACTGTCATAATGGCCACAGGTGGCACTTGACTAGCGGGACAAGCCTAAGAGCGCCTGGAGAGAGATACAGATTTGAATCTTGGATCTGCTGTTTCCTAGCAGTCGGACCCTGGCAAGTTCTTAGCCTCTCCAGGATCACTCTTCTCTGCAACTGCTAAGTAGGGATGATAGCATTCACTAATTAATACGGTTATCAGGAGTATTAAATGAATCTTAATCCATGTGCTGCATTTAGAACAGCGCCCAGCACGTAGTAAGCGCTCAATAAACCTTAGCCGTGATCCTTAGGGTTAGATAGTGAGCAGAACTTTCTAAGGGCTAGGTTTGAGAGCCTGGGACTCCGTTGCCAAGGGAGATGAGAAAACCTTTTCAAATATGGGCGCTCCAGCCAGGCCCCAGGATTGTCCAGAACGAGAGTGTGGCGCCTGCTGCTACCCCCACAACACTTCTCTGCCCCGGGGAAAACCCACCCCGTCGCAGGGGCACACAGGTCCGCCGAGCCTCCAGCTTGGCCACCGCTCCCGCGCGCCTCCAGGGGCCTCCCTCCAGCCGCTCCACACCTGTCAGCCGCCCGCGCAGCCTCGCAGTGCCCCGAGCCCCAGGCCTTGGCTGCAACCTCTTCGACCCTGGGGCCTCACTCCCGGCGCCAGCAACCCCCCTCCCACTCCAGCTGCTGTCGTAAACAAAACCCGGGCGTTGGAGCAGCCCCGCCGGCGGACCTGCGCCGGAGCCCGCTCCCTGCGCCGTGGCGCGCCCGTGAGCCCAGGGCGAGCCAAGGGGCGATGGTGGCGGCCGCGGCGACAGCGGCAGGCGACTCAGCTTTGTTATGAATAGATGAAAGAGGCCACCTACACAGTAACCCAAATTACGAGACCTCCCTCCTCCCCATCTCGCCGAATGGAGAGGGGAGGGGAGATGGGCGTGGAGGAAGGGCGGGCGGCCGCGCGGGAGGCGGAGGGCGGAGGAGGAAGAGGATGAGGAAGGGGGCCAGTTGCATCCCACTTCGACAATGGGAAAGTGAAACGCACAAGCGCACCCAACCTCTCCAGCCCTCCCCGCCCGCCGCGCTCCCCTCCGCCCGTCCCCTCCCTTCCCCTCCGCGCCTCCCCGCGAGCGCCCGCGCCGCACAGAGGAACTCTCGGCGAAGCAGGGCGAGGAGGAAGCGCAGCCGGAGCGCGCAGGGTTTGCAGCAGCCGCCGCCGCCGCCGCCGCGCGCCCCGCTCTCCTTCCCGGGCGAGCCTCGGGGATGGGGCGGCCGCGGGAGCCCGGGCGAGCGCAGGAGCCCCCGCCGCCGCCGCCGCCGCCCGCGTCTCCGTCCCCCCGCGCCTGAGCCCCCGCCGCCGCCGCGCGCCCTGCCCGGGGGCGGCCCCCCAGCCCCATGGAGGTCTCCGGGAGGAAGGCGCCGCCGCGCCCCCCGCGCCCCGCCGCGCCGCTGCCCCTGCTCGCCTATCTGCTGGCGCTCGCGGCGCCGGCCCGGGGCGCGGACGAGCCGGTGTGGCGCTCGGAGCAAGCCATCGGAGCCATCGCGGCCAGCCTGAGGGACGGCGTGTTCGTGGCGAGCGGCAGCTGCTTGGACCAGCTGGACTACAGCCTGGAGCACAGGCTTTCGCGCCTGTACCGGGACCAGGCTGGCAACTGCACCGAGCCGGTCTCCTTGGCGCCCCCCGCGCGGCCCCGGCCCGGCAGCAGCTTCAGTAAGCTGCTGCTGCCCTACCGCGAGGGGGCGGAAGAGCTCGGGGGGCTGCTGCTCACCGGCTGGACCTTCGACAGGGGCGCCTGCGAGGTGCGGCCCCTGGGCAACCTGAGCCGCAGCTCCCTGCGCAACAGCACCGAGGTAGTGTCGTGCCACCCACAGGGCTCGACGGCCGGCGTGGTGTATCGCGCCGGTCCCAAGAACAGCTGGTACCTGGCGGTGGCCGCCACCTACGTGCTGCCGGAGCCGGAGACCGCCAGCCGCTGCAGCCCCGCGGCATCCGATCGCGACACGGCCATCACGCTCAAGAACACGGAGGAGCGCAGCCTGGCCACGGCGGAGCTGGGCCGCCTCAATCTGCGAGGGAGCTCGGGCAGCCTGCACTTCGTGGACGCCTTTCTCTGGAACGGCAGCGTCTACTTCCCCTACTACCCGTACAACTACACGAGCGGCGCCACCACTGGCTGGCCCAGCATGGTGCGCATCGCTCAGAGCGCGGAGGTCCTGTTTCAGGGCCAAGCGGCCCTCGACTGTAGTCACGGCCACCCCGACGGCCGCCCCCTGCTCCTCTCCTCCAGCCTGGTGGGGGCCCTGGACGTTTGGGCGGGTGTGTTCAGCGCGCCCACCGGAGAGGGCCAGGAGAGGCGCACCCGGGCTACTACCGCGCTCTGCCTCTTCAGGATGAGTGAGATCCAGGCGCGCGCCAAGAGCTGCAGGTGGGACTTCGAGACTCAGCAGAACTGCGTAAGTCGTGCCCCCGGGTCCCCGCGGGGGCGCTGCTGCCCGGGAGCCGGCGCCTAGGCAGATAGCAAGATAGGGGAACGTCCAGGTGACATTTACCAGGTCGCCAGTTCACTTAGCCACTGGCCTTCTAAGACCTCGGTCTCCTGTAAAGCTCGGCCTGAGATCCCCGAAGGACGTGCAAAAAGAGGGGCGGGAAGGGTTGGAGTTAGGCTCCAAAGTCTAGTTCCTGCCTCCCAGCACCCTCAGTCCCGGTCCGGCGTGGGCGCCTGTTTGGGGCTGAGCTACCCACGCACTCGCTTTTCCACACTCCTCAGAGTAATCTCAGAGAGGTTGGGGACTTGAGTCTCTTGGTCAACAGTTACCAAACACAGTGCCCTCTGTGGAGGAGCTATTGAACCTAAGGGCTCGCTGCCACACCCCAGCCTTTGTGCCCCCTACCTCGTCCCCCGTGGGCAACGCATGTGTAGGTCTGAAGGGTGCACGCCTGCTCCACAGGGTACAAGCACGCCGGGCTGCAAAAGGAACCCCCGGCGAGAGCGGGTGCAAGGGGGCGGGGCTGTGGCCCGGCAAGGGTGGCTGCGGTCTCCAGCGGGGGTGGGGGGTGGGGGGGGAGCGCCCGAGGAGGCGGGGACAGCTTTGTGGGTGCAGAGCCTCGCCCTGGAGGGGAGAGCAAGAGAAAGTGTTGGGGGTGCTGCAGGCAGTTTCTGGGCTTCAGGTTGCTGGGCTAGCTTGCGGGCTCATTGGTCCCTTGGGCTGTGCCTGAATCAGGCAAACGGTGCAGGTTTCCCCAGGGCTCTCGGCTTGAATCTTGAGATTGGCAGTTCTTTGACTGGGAAATAAAGCGGCAGTTCAAGAGGGCCCGGTTGATGAGGATTATGCAGCCATTGTGCACTTCTCAGGAGGCCGTTTCCCTTCCAAGGCTGCTGGCACATCAACTCCACATATGGCTCCTGAGAGGGGAGCCTGCGGAGAGCCTCCTTTAGAACTGGACAGAAATCAAAGAGCAGAAATTAACGGCTACAGGTGTTGCCATTGTTTTGGTGTAAAATGAGTTGGAGAGGAAGGGGAGAAGTCTCGACTTGGAAAGCATGTTGTGTTGGTGCGTTTGTTGTGTACCAATGGGGTACAGGAGGACCATGGCTCTGAGGTGTACAGAATACATGGATAGAAAGACACCCCACCCACCCCTTTCTCTGCAAACACATCTCACCCAGTAGTCACCCTAATAGCCGCCGAGGAAAGGGCTCTTTAGAATGGTTCCTTGCATCTTCCTCTTTACCTGTTAGTTGTGTGCTGGGACAAACACATAACATTTTCATTTCATTACTGGCATAATTATATATATATATATATATATATATATATATACATACATACATACATATATATTTTATATATCACATATTGGCCTCCCCAAATGACTTAGTCTTGATGTACACATATAATTTAATATCTGTCCCTATACACCTTGATAATCTAATGGTTCAAGTTTGGTAAAATGATCGTCGTTCACTTCTCTGTTGAAATTACCCCAAAATATTACTTTGCATCAAGCTTTAGGCACACTTGGTCTCTGGGGCTAATGACAAGACAGCTTGGAGGCCCACAGCAGGTAATAACGGTAAAGGTCCAAGCTTTGCCATCTGACAGCTGTGTCCATGTGCGGAGCCAAAACATTTCTCCTGACTGCATCTACCTATAGGGTCCTGGAGGACTTGGTTCCCTTCCAAACCCAGCAGGTATCCTGAATGCACTGGAAACCACGACCTGGCTCAATCAGGTGTTCCTACTTGTGCCGGGATGGGGACGGCAGGGGAGGGAAGTCGCAGAGCTGTTTATCTGTCTTCGCTGGAGCTCCTGGGAGAGAGCTGTCCCTTGGAAATCAAGCAAGGGATAAACACATGCTGCTAAAAATCTGAAATGAAAAAAAAAATAATAAAAGCGGACCCCTCCACAACAGCTCTTGCTGCTGTTATTTATCCAGAACTCCCAGTGAGCTCAGAGCTGTGTGTTCTGAAAGATGGGGTCTCTAGCCCCTGAGCTTGTCATCCAAGTTAAATAATACACTCTGGTTCAAACAATAGCATGTCATGGCTGCACAGGTGGGAGCTTGGAGTTTTGCATTTTTTGTTCATTCAAGTAAATTCCTTGCTGTTAGTATGCATTATAAAGCCTAAATGGAATTGAATGTTAAGAGGAGTTTGAATGAAAAAAGGTGGTAGTTTTGGTGAAAAAGCTGACAATTTTCTAACCTATTAAATAGGCAGATAAGATACTTAATTCAACAGATATTTGTTTGATGCCTGCTTCTGTAAGCAGTGTTCTGGGCTGGGCGCCACCGATTTTGCCACTGAAGAGACAATAGCGGGTTGCAACTCATTTAATGGGGTCATGGGATCAGCGTGCCCCCAGTTGTCACTCAGAAGAATGATGTCATTTGATTGCATCTGTTCTGCATTTTGTTTTCAGGGTTTGAATGTGTTTTTGAGAGAAATGCTGAATTACAGGTGCCTGACTCAGGAGTTGTACCTGAAACACTCTAGAGGGAGCCTTAGCAGGTTCTAGCAGCGGTTCCTCCGGAGCAAATAGTCATTTTACCAGTAATCCACAGGCAGCCAGGCACAGCAGCTAGGTTTGTTTGCCTTCTCCCTCTCTTCCTGGCTGATGCTTGTGCTTTCCGTCTTCCATAGGAAGTTGAGCGGAACTGACTGGGCTGTGTTTTCCCACCCCTCTGTTCTCTTACCTCCCGTCAACTGATTCTCTTCCCCTTTGGCTTTTCCTACTAAGAATTTAATTTCTGAGATGCTTGTGCAATGCGTGTGTGCTCAGCTCTTTACACGCCAGGCTGTTAATTTCTCTGCCTTGCTGCCAACTCTGAGTAAACTTTCACAACTACACTTGGCTCACTACGGCACCCCAAGTGTGCTGAAGCGGCTGATTTCTGCAGACACTTTCTCTGCTACTCCTGATGTATGTTTGTGCAATGCTTCCTCGAGCACGATTTCCTTGAGCCTCTCACCAAGTCTGAGGTTTATTCTGTGAGGGACATTCCATTTTTTAGATAAGATAGCTCAAGATCCAAGACACAACTTCTGATAAAGAAGTTACGTATCAGAGTCCTCCTCTTTACACCCAAGTCTTCCAGTGGCTACTTCTGTATTCTTTCTGCTGGCCTGGTGGTTCTAGAACTTTCCCTTGAGGGTTCTATAACTAAAATGACACCAAACAACCCTCCCTCTCCTAGGGATGTGATGTTGAGGGAAGGGGTAGAAATCTTGGCCTCTGTTTTAAGATTTCATTCTTTTTTTCATTCTGTTTCATGACATACTTGTTTTTAGATTAATATAAACATGAATGTGTTAAATTATGCACATGTTAATTCAATTTCTTCTCTCTTTGAACTACACTACCTCGGCACGCCAGTGTAACCAATAGGAAAGTGTTTGTGCTTGAGTTGGTGAAGACAGATTGTTCCACAGTTGTTTGGCTGCCACAGTTGAGTTCCAAGGTTGCTTGTAGTTATTTAAATATGGCGGCCACCTCTCTGTAGACAAGTGAGGGTGGTACTTTTTTTGTAGTTTGGCTCAGAAGACTGACTCTTCTAGTTCATTCTACATCTTGTGGGGAGGCACACACCCTTCTTCCACACTCATGTAATTCTCAGGCCTGATATAATTAAACTGTCAGGCAGACAAGCACAAAGGGCTCACATGCTGTGCAATAGACAGCAGCCCAAGGCACATCTAGCAGTGTATATAGAAGTGATCGCCCAGTTCCACTTGGTGATGTGGCCTGTTGACCTCAAAATCCACAACCTTTCTATGATGTTGATTCGTCTTCTAGTTTCTGTTATGATTCTGTCAAGCTATTTCACTGTCTGTAGACTAGGTGGGGGAATTTTGCCCTCGCACACACATCTGATGTACAAGGGTAGATGCAGAAAGGACAACTACAGTGACAGCACCCACTTAGAAAGGGGAAAAGCAATCATGGCTTCTCTCCTCTGAATAGTTATTATGGCTGGGTTTTGAGAAAAGCAATTTACATGCCTTATTTTCTGTCAATTCTCAGTCACCATATGAGGCAAAGACTGGCTATTATGATCATTATAGATGAGAAAATTGAGACCCAGAGAGGTTTGTTTAGGTGCTATAGCAAAGGATTTAGAACTTAACTGGACCAATTACAGGACCCATGGGCTTAACCACTGCCATGATTAGTCAGTCCCTTAGATGTTGAGTTCTGGTGTCAGTCCTGTCATTCATGGAGCAAGCTGGGGCTCTGCATCTCCTAGGGTGAGACCACTGGTGTGTGGGCAAGAGACACAGAACAGAGTATCTGTGCTATGAACTGAGTTCCCACGATTATATCTGTGACGTGACTCCCTGGAGTTCTCATTCAGAAAGGTTGTGTTTCCTCAGCCATCAGCTTCCACTCAGAGTCATGTTCTTTGCATTCAGGCCTGTGAATGATCTTAGAGGGTGTTTTCTGTCAAACCCCCAGTCCATAGGCTAATATCTGGTGTGTAGTTGGAGCCAAAAGATATTTGTTGAATACATAAATGAATGATCTTAGAGGATCATGTTGGAAATAAATGTTTTCTGTTCTTTGCAGCAATACCTTCCTGAGCCTGGTCGCATTATATTCCTGTAAGCCCTAACCATTGCCTTTTTATTAATAGCTGATGTGCCAGAGGCCCTTTCTTCCCTTGTCCTAGGTTGTATGGTATCTTCTATTCTTCTGGCTCTTTCCAGTTTTTCCCATTCATTGAGCAGCCAGACTTCTGGTGTTGCCAATCTGGAAGTTAACTTTATCCATAAAAATCCAGCAGGATTGAAATTTCTATGGTTCATTTAACATTGTGCTCAGTCATGCCTTTCAAGTCTGAGAGGAAAGGGCTTTGTGCTATAGGGTAGCGGTTCTTGAAGTACAACATGTACATTACCTGGTGACTTGCTAGAAAGTTAAATTCATGGGCCCCACATCACACTTAATAACTCAGATTCTAGAGGTGAGGATGAGACTGGCAATTGGTATGTTGACAAGCCCACAAAGTGATCTGAATTCATGTTCAGATTTGAGAACCATTGTGGTACATTCCATGTATTCCAACTGAGGCGCCTGGGGTAGGGATTTACCCTATTTTTTCCCATTGCATTTTACTTAGGGACCTAAAAAGTAACCAACCCACTCCACTGCCCTTATAGTCCTTATTCCTTCTTAATTGCTCAAAGACTTTCTTGGGCTTGGAGTCTGATTCTCAGAAACCTCTAGGTCCTAGCTTAGCTTTTTCTTTCTTGTATAATAATAATTTGTTTGCATTTTATTCTAAGACAGGGGAGAATTTCTACAGTCTTCTAGCTCACTCATATACTAGGACCAATTGCATACACAGACATTCTGTCCAAGGGCCCGTTCTTCACAGTATCTATCCTGATACAAGTTTCTATGTGAGTCATGTACAGTTGATTACCAAGTTCCCCTTGAGACAACTCAAGTAAGGGAAGGAAGGATTCTAAGGACAGAAACATGTGGAATTACCTGGTAGTCTAGGAATAGGAGCAAAGCAGTCCTAGAGCCAGGTCAACTGGCAACAAAGCTAACACTTACCAGTTGTGCTACCTCAAGCAAATTATGTATCCTTTCCATGCCTCAATTTCTTCATAGGGATCCTATTTCCTTGGTAGGATTACTGTTTAGATTAATGTTAGAGGATGAACTCTACTCAACACACAGTAAACACCATATACATGCTGACGGTCACTACCACCATCGTTACTAGCTTTAGTAGCAGAAAAGGGCTTCCTGGGGGATTGGAGCATGGCTCTGAATCCAAGGCAGCCCAGAGGAGCTCAGCGTGAGGACATGGCTGATGCTTATTCTAAGTTTTCACTGTTTCCATGACTTAGCACAGCTGTTTGCTCTGGCCTGCTCCCAAATGACCTCTACTTCCTAAAACATCTTCCCCTCAGTGCCACCACCTCAATACGCCTCAACATACATTGGTCCCCAGTCTGCATTTTAACAGCCTTCCATCTTGTTCATTGGCTACTACTACCTAGCAATAGCTTTCTATGTTAATTAGTCCAGATTACCAGGAAAGAGATAGAACTGGGTCCAGTTCACCTTTCACACCAGGTGACGAGCCCTTGGTCAGTGTCAGGATTTGTGGCCCATGGGGCAGATACCGATCTAGTGAGAAGAAGGGAAGGTTTCAGGCCCAGGATGGTCCCCAGCAGGTGCCGGGAGCGGATTCCTTTAGAGCAGAATGGTGGAGGAGCTACATCGTGACCAGCATCTCGTCTGTGACAGTACGGCATCATCTCTGCCTCCCTTACAATTTCTTAGTGACTGCTACTTCCTTAAACATGTGTTTCCAAACACATAATGATGACTGGGAAAGCTTGACATGACCTTGGGGACAATTTTTAGGCACTGGGTATTGCCTGTGCATTGCAGCAAGAACACTGTATGGGTAGGTAGGTTGGAGCTTCTAGTAAATGTGCCCAGAGTTTTTCTTGGTTTTAGTTTTCTATCATGATGAAATACTAATTTTTATATGGCTGTGAAAGTAAATAAAACTAATTCCAGTCATGATTCCTGTAGTTGAGCTTCATATCAGTTTGACCATCAACTCACTAGTTACAGCATTTTCCTTGGAGAAGTTGTAAGGAGAATTTCACCCAGTTCCTCTCCCAACACCTTAGCCATTGCTGGGATTCAGGAGTCAGCAAAGTTTTCTGTGAAGGGCTAGAGCATCAATATTTTAGTCTTTGCCAGCCAGGTACAACCTCTGTCACACTGAGTCACAATTACTGACTTCTGCACTGTCCTGTGAGCAGAGCCATAGACTATCATACATGAGCCTGCAGGGATGTGTTCCGATAAAACTTTATACACACTGACACCTGGGTTCCTGATGACTTTCACTTGGCATGAATTATTCTTTTTAAAATTTCTTCCCAACAGTTCACCAATGTAAATGCTGTTCTTTGCTCATGGGCCATTCGAAAAACAGGCAGTGGGCCAGATATGGCCCACAGGTGGAGGTTTTTGTGCAAAGAGGGAGAGGAAAATGATGCTCATGGCAGGAGACATTTAATGGACAGATCCCATAGAAGTGCCAGGAAAGGACGCCACCTTTGGCCCAGGAGGACCCGGGTGGCCCCAGAGCAGCGACGCTTGAGCTGTGTCTTGAGGCTAAGTGGAGAAGGCAGAAAGGCAGTTCTGGAGAGCAGACAGCTTGTGCATGAGGGAGAAGCTGAATAAGCCTGTGAGCCCTGAGCCGCTCACCCTGGCCGGGGCCTCCAGAAAGGAGCATGCAGGTCCAGATGGCGAAGGGTTCCATGAGACAGGCGAGGTGGGCACATTTTTTCCTGATACATAAAATGACTGCTAGACTTTCCAAACCTTGTCTTTAAAATAAATGCTTAGCAATGGAATAGCAGCTCACACTTCACCTGCCGCTCTGGGTGAGACTGTGGCCGGGTGCTGGGGATGCAGGATGAAGCGAGTTGAAAGGTTCTCAGGCCTTATGATTGCCCTACTTCCGCCTGCACTTGCGCCTGCCGCGTCTCAGAGGAGCTTGTGCTGAGCAGGGTGTGAAAACTGTGGCTGTGGCAGGTGTCCCCAGCAGCAGGGTTCAAAGCAGACACAAATTATGTTCTAGGAAGAACACTGGGGATGAAGACAGGAGGCAGAGCAGCACAGTAGAGGGACCGTCGCTGGCCCAAACACAGTTTCTGGAGTTACTGTTACGTACCTAGCAGTGTGTGAAAGTACTTAAATAGGGCAGGCAATAAACATTCAGCAAATAGTTATCTTTCTATTCAAATAATAGCTGAAACTTAAAGGGAACGTATTGTAAGCCACCCTTCTAAGAAGTTTTTCTAGTAGTAACTCTTTGCATTCTCACCACAGCATGACAAGGTGGAGAATGTTATTACTCCTGTTCTACAGACGAGGAAACAGGCACAGCACCGAGAGGGTGAGGCAGCAGCTCTTTTAGGTGGGGCGCTGGGCAAGGTTGTCTGCAAGGAGGTTGCATAGACTCCAGGAAGGTGAGAAGGCAGAGTCAGCGTAGGCTGTCCGGGGAGATCTGGAGCCAGCACTGCTTCCAGTCTAGGTGTGAGCACCGACCGGGTCAGTGAGAAGGGCTCAGGGTGAGTGTGCCTGTGAACAGGGAGGTAGTGAGGGGAGGGTTTTAGGGAAGGAAGCTGGAGACAGGCAGCCACAGCCCATCCTACAGGGCCCTAGGCTGGGGGAAGGAGATTTCATTTTATCCCTGAAGCATAGGAACAGCTTTGAAGAAAGTGAAATGATTGCATTTGAATTCCTAAATGATGGCTGTCCTGGGGGGATGGAGGGAAGCTCCCACACCACTGAAGCCCGAGGCAGACTCCTGCAGAGTCCAGGCAAGAAATAGTGTTACCTTGGCGGAGAGTGCGGAGGGAGTGCGGAGGACCCATGCAGGTGGAAGCCGTTTACTGTTTAATCCAAATGAAGGGCCCTGAAGACCCCAGTGGAGGCTGTGTGGGTGGGAAGGAGCGATGGGATGAGTGAGCCTTTTAAGAAATAGTATGAAGCCAGTGGGGTGGCGCACGCCTGTAATCCCAGCACTTGGGAGGCTGAGGCAGGAGGATGGTTGTAAGTTCGAGACCAGCCTGGGCTACAAAGTGAGCTCAAGGCCAGCCTGAACTGCAGAGCAAGATCCTGTCTCAAAAAGACAAAAAAAAAAAAAAAAAGATATAGTACATAGAGTATTGGTGACCCATGGGAAGGCATAGGTTTGATTTTTGTTGATTTTTAAATGCTTTCAGGATATTCAGAAAAAAACTGCCATGTAGGCAGTTGGCAGTGAAGTTAGGAATCAGAATTCCTCTCTATAAAGTTTGGAGTGTGCCAGGCTCTGTGTTGGACCCATATAGGCCTGTGTGGGCTATATGTGCCTTGATGGGTATCTTAGTCTGTTTTCTGTTGCTATAACAAAATCCCTGAAACCAGATAATTTTTGAAGGATGAAAGTTTATTTGGCTTATGGTTCCAGAGGCTGGGAAGTGCAAGAGTTTGGCCCTGGCATCGGTAGCACTTCATGAGGGACTTCCTGCTATATCACAACAAAATGAAAGGCATGAGATAGTGAGACTGCAAGTGCACTAGCTCAGATCTCTCTCTTCTTAAAAGCCACTAATGCCATGATGAGGGCCCCAGCCACATGACCTCATCTAATCCAGATGACCTCCCAGAGATCCACCTTCAAACACCATTAACATACGAATTTGTGGATTAAGTTTCCAGCATGTGAACTTTTGGAGGACACATTCAAACTGTAGCAGAGGGATGGCTAGGTTGTCTCTCCTGTGTTTCTGAGGCACCATAAAGCTATCTAACACACAGTGGGTGAGCCTCCAGTACATGATTGCAGAACTGAGAAGAAGATGTTCTTCTGCTAGTGGAGAAGCCAGCGATTACAGCGTAGTGAGCTGATCACTTCCAAGTGGTGTCGACATAGGAGATGTATTTATAGGAAGAGTCAAAGCCAGGCAGGCGAGAGGGAAGGAGGTCTCCCATGACTCCATCCAGTGAAGCTGGATTCCTTCTCACGTCATCCCCTACCCTGCCCCCAACCTGCTTGAGGAAGCGTGTTATCTAACACACCAGCTGTTCCTGATCACTGCTCATCGGCCTCCTCCCGAGGTCCCTTTATCCATTGGTGACCCCTTTAAAAACTGGATTCTAAGTGCTGACCTTTGCTTCTCCTGGGCAAGAGGAGGGTGTCACCTAGAGCAGCTGGTAGCTGTGGGTGTCATTTAGTGCCAGACTCCTGTGCTTCACAATATTTTCGTTCCTAACCTCACAGAGCCCTGGTGCTGGGCATCTCTGATGCAGCCTGAAGAGTCTTTCTCAGATTATTTTTAATGCATAATGTATAAAACATAGATTGTAAAATACACCAATTATATAGATATACAGATACATAAATTTTTTTCACTTTGAGATATGGTGATATATCATAACACATTCAACAGCAAGATCTTGCAGCAGCAGCTACCATAATTTCAAAGTAGAGATGAGCGTAAGTGATATTTTGAGTTATCTGCAGCAACTATAAAATGATATGAAAATATCTGATTTCTTCTGGAGACAAAGTCAGAGCTTCAGTTAATACTACAACAGGCTGAATCCAAAATTAAAGGAAGTGTTGTTTCAGTTAGAGTTTGTTAAAATACTGATGCTTCCCCCAATTCTGTCCCTGTACTGTGGGTATGAACGGAACTCCCACTATAATATTCCTTTCTGTTGGCAAGAGTTTCAGAAACCATGACTTGAAATATAAAGTGTTTCATAACTCACTTGATTGGCTTATTTTGACAATAGAGGGTTTATTCCCATCTGTATTTTATTGATAAAGCAGCTGGTCAACAGCAAGAAGTGTTCCATACATGATGGATGGGTGGATGGCCGGATGGGTGGATGG
>PVLD010008905.1:0-80664 GCA_004027595.1 Dinomys branickii | reverse complement strand
ACAGGCATACATCAACAACAGCAACAACATCAACAACAACAACAACAGAAAAAAAACACCGCTTGTTGCTGCTTTACATATTGATATCTTCGAAGTGTGTGTTCAGGCTAACACATACAGATATACACTATTAATCTAATATCCTGTCATCGATTATTGCTTAGCATTAAGTGATATAATACAATAGTAGAACCATGTTTGCCCTCCTGCACATATGTATATTCATATATATTCCTCTATACATACATACATACATTTTTGTCTTCCACCAGCCTCATTCTGACATAGCTCTACATTCATATTTTTAAAATCTTTTGCTTTGGAGAGCTTTGTTGTTTTTTTCTCAAAGCCAGAGTTGTAACTAATAATTCACCTTTTTGTGCTTGTTTATTGCATGCCTCCACGACCTTTTCCTCCAGTGGAAGTTGCATCCCTCCCTCAAAGCTGTAACCTCCTCAGGAGCAGATGATGATTTACTTACTGTTATTACACTCCAGGGTTTGCTACACCATAGTTACTGAAAGATTGTAATAACTCATTAAATTTTAACCACCAACTAAGAGATAATTACAGTTTTTTATACCTATTTCACTGATCAGAGAATCAGTGCAGAAAGATGGCTAGCCTACACACGCACATCTAGTAAGTGGCCCAACTAGGGTTCAAGTCTATGTAGTCTGATTTCAGAGACCATATTCTTGCACATGGAGCCAGGAAACCTCCCTAGGATTGACACATATAGGAGGAGGGAGACATGTCACAATGCATGTTGTTGAGTAACTCACAGAATTATCTCCCTTCTTTCCTGAGGTTTGTCATAGCTTTGATGATATCCATGCGGGACTTTACCTGCTGCGATCATATCTGGTATCTGTATACTTCTCTTCTGTATTGTTTTTCCTATCTTGTCTAGTGTTTCATCTTCCAAACTATACTGGAGGCTCTTTGAGGGCAGAGACTAGGATTTACACTTCCTGCTATTACCCTCACTTGATCAAGATGTTTCTATTTGAGAATATCAGAAAGCCCAGCTAAAGTTTATTCAGACAGTCAAGGAATTTTGTTAATTGTTGCACCAAAAGGTCTAAAGGTGAATATAGTTTCAGTGAAGTATTGATTCATAATTTAAGGTCACCAATGTTCCTGCTTCACCCCCATCTCTGCCTTCTTCTTGAAAATGCCTTTAATAGTGTCTTCAAAACACATCTTCCAATAGCAATTAGGACTTTCCTAACTCATATCTAGCAGAAAAGAGAGAATATTTTTTGGGACAGGGTCTCTCTATGTAGTTCAGGCTGGTCTTGAACTCACTATGTCACCCAACCTGGCCTCAAACTCAGGGCAATCGTTCTGCCTCAACCTCCCTAGTGCTGGAATTACAGGTTTGTGCCACCACACCCAGCAAGAACATATTTTTAAAATATTCCTCAAAATTATTATAGCTTAGTCTAAAAGGCATGTCAAATAATCACTGTATCAATCACTATGGGTATGTACATATATGTGTGTGTGCATGTGTGTGATATGAACTCGTGTGTATGTGTGATGTGAATTCCTTAGTTTAGCCCACATTACCTACTGTGTCATGTGAAATGAGCTCCTAAAATCATGTAGGGCATCCAAATCAAATGGCGGATCTTGAGGAGAAGGAACGAGAGCCTCAGGATTGGAAGAGACTTCGAAAGTTGACAGTACATCCTCTATTATGATGCTGTCCCTCCTAAACTACTCATTTCTTTGGACAATTCAGCCTTTAAAAACGTACAGTGGTACCTTGTTTTGTCACTAGCTGATTCTGCGAGGCGTGACTAGCACTAAAAGTGACAAGCGCGAAGTTGTTTTGACTGGAAAGGGTGGTAAGTCATGAGGCAATTGGCACCAACAAGTTCAAGCCTGTGGACTGAACACCAGACAATGAGTACAAGGACACAAAGCTTCCTGTCAAGTGCGTTGAACACCGAGTTTTGACAAGGTTACTGCTCACAGTGAATGTCATCATTATGTATTGCAAACATGTACTAGTAAAAAGTTTACAAGTCAGTAAAAACGTATCTCTGAATTAGAAAGAGAAAACAAACAAAGTGGTTGAGTTCCAAAGTATAACCGTATGAATCTGCATCCACCACCCCACCCCTGGTCCACGCTGCCTGGAATAACTCTTACCTCCATTCTCCACAAGAACCCTCTCACATTTGAACACTGCTGTGCTGCGCTCCTTGAGCAGTTCCAAGTAGCAGGGTTTTGTGTTCTTGGACTATCTACATGTTGCTCAAAGCCTCAAAGCCTCCAGGGGCCCTACGTTGAGAATCCCGGCAGCCCCACAGAAAGGGCTTCCTGATTTCCTCTTCCCACTTCCACTGGTCTGGACCCCACCCCGATGGGAGGCAGGAGAGCTGCTTCTCACTGCTGTGGTCCCAACTGAGGTTACTGATGTGCCTGCCCCATGTCAAGCATCAAGCTTTCTGACGCATATCCTGGGTACTTTTCCCTCTAACTCAGTTTCTTGCTCTCTGTAGGAAAGGGAAAATGTGATCACATTTCTCTCTTTTGTTGGCACCCTGGAGCAAACATATAAGTATTGCTGGTACCGAGAGCAATCCAAGAGCGGAAATCCATTTGTGGCTCAAGAGCCATTTGCAGAGGGCAAGAGTGTAAACATGTATTACTTAAATTCCAAAGGGCTGACGTGGTCCTCAGCTGGATCCTCAGGCCTGTTTGTTTTTGGGCTGCAATTAGAGAAAAAGGCAAAGAGAAATCACAGGTTTGAGTGCAAAGAAGTGCTGCAAAACCAGAAGCCACCAGGATGGGGAATAGCTTTGCTCTGTGTCTCAGGGCCACTCTGATTTGCCAGTGACATTCCCCTCCTGGACACTGAGTTCATTTCTGGTTCACAGCAGGGAAGATGGGAAACTCATGAGACTAAATAAGGCAGCAGAAGAGATTTGTTTTGTTTTGAAGCATCCTCATCTGCTTCTTAAGAACTGAAGTCAGGAATGAAGATGTGATAGGGATATGAAATGGAATCGCCCCACAAGGAATGGAATCGTTATGTATTGCAAACATGTACCGATAAAAAAAGAAAGAAAACTGTTAAAGACAGGAATGAGAGTTTTTAACTAGGACAACAGCAGGCCAGACCTGTCGAGCTTCACAGGCTAGAAAGAAAAGAGGCTCTGCCTCTTGGTCTTCAGTGTGTTCTGCTTGTTGCCTTTTTGAGGGGCAACTGAAGAAGGGGGCCCCAAGCATCCTGCTTCTTAAGATTTCTACTGGGAAGCAAACTGGATGGAGTTGTGCTATTTGGGACATCCTAGTTCCCTCACTTAGGCACCTCTTTCACTTCAGGGTAGAACACTGAGTGGATTTCTGGGTTTATGGGTGATCCTCCTCTCTCAGCACAGCTTCACTGTGTTGGAGCGCTCCTCCAAAAGCCTTCACTGGCTCTCTAGGTACACGTGTGTTTCTTCCGCTGCATGCCGATTACACTTAGCGTCTGAACTATCTTGTCTCATTATTTACCCTCACAATCCCTGTTGTCTCTCTGAAGGGAACAGCTCCTGTGTACTCTCTGTGGATGAGGCTGGGTGCTTTCACGTGCACCCCTGTGAGGCATTTGCCCTTGCCCGTTTCACAGTGAGGGAAGATTAAATTTGCTCATCCAAGTTGCAGAGTGAACAGGCAGAGAGCCAGGATTTTTACTTAGCCTCTAGAGTCTGTCTCTACTATACCAGCAGGCAGGACCCCATTTTCCTGTATTCTCCCCAGCACGTGTTAAGTACAGAGAAACAGTCATTGTTTATTAACTTCACATTTATCATGCCTCGTTGAAATCTGATTTGTAGTTAACTAAGGGTATAAATGGAAAAGGATAAGGAGTAATCTTCACAATGACTCAGATCAGGTGGCAACAGCAGAATTCCATAAACCGGGTCCACTCACTGGTCTGCAGTCCATCTTCTCCTTGTATCCTCGCCCGGCAGAGGGTGCAGGGGCAAGTTCTGTGTCTCTGCTCATAAAGGCACTGCTCTTATTCACAGGGGCTCCAGTCTCAAAAGCGAATTACCTCCTAAAGGCCCTCACCTCCTATCATCCTGATGTTGGGGATTAGGATTCAACACAGGTATTTAGCAGAGACAGAGCATTCAACCTGTGACAAAGCCTGATGATACTGTGAGGCAAGTCTTAGATATCAGCAGGCCTGAGCGGCAAAGGAGGGGTCCAAGATAACATGTGTTGCCAGTTGATTAAAGAAATATATGTCTATAATCCCAACCCTAGGGAAGCTGAGGCAGGAGATTGCTGTGAGTTCGAGGCTAGCCTGGGCCACAAAGTGAGTTCAAGGCCAGCCTCAACTGCACAAGAAAACCCCATCTCAAAAAGAAAAAGCAAGCAAGCAAGCAAGAAAGAAAGAAAAAAGAAAGAAATTTAATATATAATACATTTACCATCATTTCTTAAGTCACATACCCAAAGCAAGCCCACAGAGCACAATGAAATGTTAAAGTTATACATTGTATACATTCCTTCTGTTACCTGGCCATCTAACTCCAGGGTAAGGCATACTGCATTCCTAGCTGCCAACGTTCCAATGACATCAGAAAATGAAATATTATTTAGACCTTTCTGGTTTGGGCTGGAACCTGGTTTAAATGAAGAATTTATCTTTCTCAAATTTTGTTTTGTGACTTCCTAACATGATTAAGCCCCATCGAAAAGGGACAGAAAGACATTTATCAATTTCAAAGTAACTTCTAAGTAATGAATTCTAAGTAAATGAATTCTCCACTGTATTAGTGTATATGTTCCCCAGGTAGTTACTAATGATCTTCTGGATTTTGGCAGAATCTATTGTGCTTTTGCCTTTTTCATTTCTAATTATATTGATCTGAATCTCTCTCTCCCTCTCTCTCTCTGAAAGATTGGCTAGACATTTGTCTATTTTGTTTACTCCTTCAAAGAATCATTTCTTTGGTTCATTGGTTCTTTGTATTTTTTTTCTAGTCTCAATTTCATTAATTTTTGCTCTGATCTTTATAATTTCCTATCTCATACTGGCTTTGAATTTGGATTGTTCTTGATTTTCTAGGACACTGAAATGTATCATTGGGTTATTCACTTGAGCTCGCTTTGTTTTTCTGATGTGGGCATTTACCGCTATAAATTTACCTTTTAAGACTGCTTTCATCATGCCCAGTAGATTTCAATATGTTGTACTGGCATTATCGTTTGATTTTAGGAAGTCTAATTTCTTGCCTAGTTTCTTCTGCAACCTTTTGATTATCCAAGAGAGCATTGTTTAATTCCCATGTGTTTACACTGTTTCTATGGTTTCCTTTGCTATTTATTTCTAGTCTCATTGCTTTATGATCTGATCATATGTCTAGTATAATTTTAATTTTTTGCACTTACTTAATGTGCTTTATGGGCTAGAATATAGTCCATTTTGGAGAAAGCCCCATATGCTGCTGAGAAGAACGTATATTCTATTGTTTAGTGGAAGACTCTATTAGGTCTGTTCGTTCAAAGGTTTGGCTCAACCCTGATATTTCTTTGTTGTCTATGGCAATACCACCCTAAATGCACCCAATCGCATCTGATATTTATTTCTTGTTTTTTTTTGTCTAATTATCTTTTTTGTGACTATGAGCTATTGAGGTTCCCCCATTACAATTATACTGCTGTTGATGTGCTTTTTAAAAATCTTTATTTTGTGAAGAGGCATTATAACGTTATCTCCTTCTGTTGAATTATTTCTTTAACCAACATAGTAATAGGCTTCTCTGTCTCCTCCAATGAGTTTTGGCTTGAAATCCACTTTGTGTCAAAGTAGGATATCCACTTCTGTTTCGTCCAAGTTCCAATTACATGGAATATCGTTTTCTACCTTTTAATCTGTGAATTTCTTTTTGAATTAAATATGTTCCTTGCATACTGCATATTGTGTTTTGTTTCTTGATCCATTCTGCCAATCTGTGCCTTTGGGGAATTTAGATCATTGACATTGAAAGTTATTACAGAAAGGTATTCACTTGTTCCTTCAATGCATTATTTTCCTGCTGCAGATTTCCTTACTTTTTCCTTCTGCTTAGCTGTTCATCCTGCTATATATATTCCTTCTTTTTTACTTATTGGCACTGTTGGCTTTCTTCTCTCCTTCTAGAATATCATTGAGAATTTTTGAGAATGTTGGTTTGGTGGTCATAAATTTCTCGAAGTGCACTTTGTTGGGGAAATAACTTATTTCTCCGTAAATTTTGAAGGAAAGTTTTGAAGGATGTGTAACTTGAGGTGAGAAGTTGTTATCTTTTAAGTTTTGAGATTCTTTGTTCCAAGCCCTAGTGGCCCTTAAGGTTTGTGTTGAGAAGTCTGCTGTACTTACAATGGGTTTAACTTTGTATACAATTTATTGCTTTTCTCTAATAGCCTTTAAGATTTTGTCACTGTGACAGATTTTGGTGTTTTACTTATGATGTACAGAGAGGATGATCACAGCCTTTTGGGGTTTTACATGCCTTCCTTATGTTTATTTATTTCCCTGTATTTCACAAGTTTTCTGGCATTATTTCTAAGAACAGATTTTTATGTCGTATTTGTTGTCTTCTGATTTTTCATTTATTCTCAGAGTGGCCTTTTGGGCATGATCTAGCAGCTGTTGGACCCATTTTTCATTTCCTCTTGTTTTTAAGGTGTCCTTGAGTAGTTGGCCTTTGAAGACATCATTATCTTCCAGTCCTGAAATTATGTTGTCACACTGGTTGCTTCTGTTGCCCATAGCTTCATTATAATTTTTAGTCTGCTAGATTTCTGATTCAAACCTTTTTATGGACTCTAATTCTTTGCTAAACTGGTTATTCATGTTTTGTATTATTTTCTTCAGCTCATCTAGCTTTTCAGTAGTGTCTTCTCAAATCTCCTGCATCATTTTGTTTCTTACTTTCATTATCTGTTTAGTTTTATCTTTCTGATCTTGCTGAGTACCTCTTTGATCTGTTTTCTAACCTCTTCTGTTATCTTTTCAAGTAATTGAGGTGCGTGGCAAATGCTATTCCACCACCCCTTGGTAATACCTAGATTGGTTTTTGGGAAGTTGGGGGTTTTGATAGGCATTTGGGTGGCAGATCTTTCCATGTTTCTATTTTTTGTTCATGTGTTTATTTTTGTTAATGTTTATGGACACTTGCAGTAGAAAGACTTTGTTGTTAGTACAGTGATCTCCTTTAGTCAATCACTTTTCAGTGATATACTTTGGTCATGGCTAACTGTAGCTCTTTGCCTCTGGCCCAATATCTGACCACTCTGGTTAATTTGAGAGGGGAAGATATGTTAGGGACTGGACTGTGTAAAGGCTAAGTTACTGACCATAGTGCTCTGAAGGCAAGATAACACCACAGCTGAGGCAGCTGAGGACACAGAGTTGATACTCACTATTCCAGAGCAATAAAAAGCCAACTTAGAGATCAAACAATTCTCTTAATTGGCAAATTTACTGCTGGGAAAACCTTTGTTCTAACTTCTCAAGTTCCTGCTCAGTTTCCTGTCTTTACCTCAGCATTTCCCTTCAGTTTCCCTCATATCCCCTGAACTTGTTTGAAATTGAATAAGTACTGGAAGTCCAAAGATGTCTTAATCTTATCTCTAAGAGAGTTCTGACCTTTCTGGACTCCCAAACCATATTACTTGTTTCTTTTAGTTAAGCCTTCACCATACACAATGTAGAAGATTGAAGACCCAGCCAAGCTCCTGATAAGGATGCAGTGTGTTTAGCCCAATACCAAGTTCTCTGGGAATGTGTTTGTTAATGTCCAAAGTAATCTGGGTGTTGACTTGTAAAAAATAAAAAACATTAATAGTGATAATTATGCAGCTTAAGAAATATGAAGTAAATCAGCTACAGTAGTATCTTCTAAGACAAACTGAGTATTAACATATCATGGAAACAAATTATGTAACACACTTTAAAGAAGAAATTCACAATTATGGTATCAATACTAAGACCCAGTATAGACGTACAGCTAATGTGAACTAAATGAAACCACTACATCTCCACTAATGGTAGAAAATAATTCAACAGTAATTTTATACAGTTATCCAAAAGTTAACAAAGCTGTATGATTATGCCATTTAAAATATAGGTGGTTGGAACCAGGAGAATGCAAGAGGAAAAACTCGAAACTCAAAACTATATATATATAAGAAGGAGAGAAAAGTGGTACAAAAGATCCTCTTGGGGAGTAGAAAGAAGTTTACAGAATTATGTAGAAACTGCCAAGAAATAAAAGATAAAAGAAGGGGCAAAAGTAAAAAATTATAGAGGAAATAAAAATAAGGAGAAAAATTAAAGGGAGAAAATCAACAGGGAGAAGAGGAAAAAAAGAAAAATAGATAGAAAGCAACATAGGAAAAAGAACATAGGAAAATTCCCCAAGCCCCAGTAAACTAGCACAGAAAGAGAAAAGAAAAGAAATGCACACACACCTACATACACAAAAAAAATTAAAAGGAAAAATATTTTTCTCTGGGATTTTGAGTGCATGATTTTCTTCCATGATCTGTAATTTTGGTGTCTAGCAATTGTCATTTTTCTCTGGGGCTCCTTCTTCCCAGTATATAGCAGTGTCCAAGTCAAGCCCTATTCGTGCTGATAGATAAAGAAGGATGTCAGACCTCAGATCCACACTGGATGCAAGTACCAGCAGGTAGTATGAGTAGGACAAGGGCTTCACTGCTGAGGCTTTCAAATCCAGAGCAAGTTAGGCTCCATCTGGCCTCTGGCTACAGTAGGTAAGGCCTGTGTCCTTTAGGTCATACATCTCATGGGGTATGTATCTTTCCAGCCCACTCCACTCCACAATCACAGTTGTCTCCCATGCCTGTTTCTGTCCCAGTCACTCTGGGAGAGTAACATTTGGAACCCTGAAGTGAAGCCATCTCATGTCTGCTCTAACTCCCAGGTCCAAAGAATTAACCCTACCCTAGAATGGTACTTGACCAAGCTCTCTCTCCAGGGATATGGTGGGCATCTGGACTAGAATTACTCACCAGCTACAGACTATTGAAGGACTCCTGTGAGAAATAATTCTATACTGTCTCTGAAAACCATGGCAACCACCAGTCTGTTTCACCACCACATTTCTCTCTGAGGTCCTTTGGAGTTCCTAGCATTCACTTTGTTTCTGTACGATTGGTCTCCCTTTCCAATAGGCCACAAGTTGGGAGTCAAAGAGAAAGTCCAAGATATTTCTTCTCTTCTCTACATGGTATTCTGTCTCTTCAATTTCTATGTAGTTATTAATTTTCTTGTCAGTAGACCCCTACAAGTCCCAGTTTCCAGGAATCTCTGTCTCTCTCTGTCTCTCTCTGTCTCTCTGTCTCTCTCTCTCTCTCTCTCTGTATGTGTTTGCAGTGTCTGGATTCCAAATCTCAGAGAGGTTGAGCTATTGCTGCTCACTACTCTGCCATTTTCTCTACTAACTATTTACTTCTCTTGATAAGCTTTTAACATCAATTATTTCTACCAATCTATTCTATTTCTAGTGCTGTAGATGGAAATAACAAATCATGAAAACTTCCATTCCCAAGTTCTATTCTTTTCCATTGTTCCTGAGAATAACACAAATGATTTTAAATGCACTGTACTCTAACAATAAAGTGAAAATATTATACTTGCTGTCATCCAACAGAGTCTGAAGAGGGTCTCAAAAAAAGATGGGAAAGCTAAACCAGTGAAAATGGATCTTTTAGAGCTTTCAATGCTAACAAACAGCTGGCTGTGGCACACCTGCCATAGGTTCACCACTAATCACCTAAACCCACCCTATATGCAGAATAAACTGTAGTTTTACTGATCCTCATAGCAGAAAAAGAATCTCAGAGTTGAGTGTGGTGGCACATGCCTATAATCCGAGCACTCAGAAGGCCGAGGCAAGAGGATCACTGTGAATTTGAGGCCAACCTTGGCTACATAGTGAATTCAAGGCCAGCCTAATCTACATAGAAAACCCTGTCTCAAATGCAAACAAACAAAAAAAAAAAAGAAAGAAAGAAAAGAATTTTCAGTGAGATGCATAAAGGGATTTATTAGGCAGAAATTTGAAATACACAAATAAATATAGTCTAGGCCCTCAAAAGAAAAAAGACCATGATAGTGTGGGGTTCAGCATGTTTGAGGGGATTTTTAGGTGGAAGTGTGTGGAACCTGTAAACCCATAGAAAAAGAAGATGGAAGGCATTGGTTCTCTTCTATCGAGGAAGAGGATGATGACCCACTCATAGGTGATAGCTGTTGGAATGGTAAGTCCTACTTATAAGTAAAAAGGAATGGCCAAAGTCCATTTGCAGGCAAAAGGGAATGGTCTGAGCTGAAAGACCAAGGGATTTTGTCATTGAGGTTGTGTTTTGCACTTGAATTTTTTATGAAAAACAATTTTAAAATTATGATTTTTCTTGTCTCCTTTTTACCTGTCTTTATTTCTTCTATCCTATTTCATTGGTACTATGTCAAAGTGTGTGTGTGTGTGTGTGTGTGTGTGTGTGTGTGTGTAGCTACAATTTAAACAGCAGTAATCATTGGTCGTGCTAAAGGCTTCATTTTGACTTTTGCCTCTAGGGGAGGTACTTATGTCCCACATGGAACCTGAAGCACCAGAGGATTTATCTTCTTAAAGTCAATAGTTAGAAAGAAGCCAGCCATCTGGGGTTCTGATCCAGGCCTACATAATTCTAAAACCATGCAATTAACCCCTGCACATCTTACTGCCTCATTTCCCTCATACAGTGCTTGTGATGAGGTTTAGCTACATTGTTTCTCGATGCCTATTTCTGAGGTTTAAACTCCCTGTTTTCTAGGGCCATTCTAGTTAAGTGTGTTTTCCTTGGGGAGGGATAAATTTCAGTTTTGTCCTTCTCTTTTTTGAAGTTGCAATTTCCCAACTCACTTTTCCAGTTTTAGCAGTTTTGCTTCTATTCATGATTGTGGAGAGATATTTTAAAGCTTTAATTCATGTTGTAATACTACTTTCCCTTTCATTGTTCATATCAGATACCTATTAACATTTCTTAAAAATTTATAAAGCAATTCCAAGCTGTCAGAGAAAAAAACCTCTTTAAATTTCAGATTATTAACTTGCTGCCTATTCTCTATGTAAATGTGTTTTCTATCAGTCAGGGGTGTCACAAGACTATTTGTACAAGACTTAATATTCAGAAAGTAATTTTACAGTTTTACACATGAGGCGTGTTTTCCTACACTCTCTGATCTCAAATATGCTGTCAGCTTCTTCTGTCCATCATGTGCCCCTTTATTTTAAACCTTTATTACTGTCTTTCATCTGAAGGCACTGGTGACTACTGCCTACAGTGGACACAAAGGTATCCTCAGGAAGGTGGAGTGGTAAACAGCATAGAAACAGCCTCTCTGAGATTAGATGTCCAGATACTGGAATATACTGATGTGAGAAAAAGAAGGAGGGAAGTGTGTTCAAGGGGCCCAACAAGGGTCTAAAGTGAGCACTGAACCCCACAGGGAGAGGGAAGGGAGACTGCAACAAAGAAAAAGGAAGTAGCAAGTTGTACTTTCTCCCTAAACCCTGATTTACTGCATAGGAAGGGCGACCCAAACCTGCAGATGCATAGTGATCACTGATGACCCTAGAGGTATCCACAGAGAAAGGTAACAGTGGATCAGAGCATGGATGCAGCAGATTGCAATGGCTGGTGAGTTATTCCAGTCCCGACATCTACAGGGGAGGCCAACTGGCCAGTAGCCATCCTGGTGAGGGGCCAACTGAGCTCAAAACTCAGACTAACTGTGGACTCAATTTAGCAATTCTATGTTGGGATAAGGCAGAACTGATTTCAAGTGGAAAGATGTCAAGAAGTTAAGTTCAAGCCAGAAAGAGGCAAAGAGTCTTGCAGGCTGAACAAATTTGGTTCCAGCCTTATAGGCAGAAACCAGAAACCTCATAACCAAACGCCGCACAGCCACAAAGCTAGAAACCTCATAGCTAGAAACCTGGACTTCAAGAGAAACAAAGGTTCAGTTTTGCTGCGATTACCCACTACCACACCATAAATCTACCATTGGCTTGCTGGGATTAATTAACATGAATCTGGGCTCTGTCTAACCAGTTGCTCTACCAGTGACAGCAGAGACACATCTTGAAGTGAACATTTTTCATTTCTTATTTGCTTCTATTTTTTCTTCTTGTTTTTGTTTTGTTTTCTTTTTTCTTGTTACTTTGTTCTTGTTTTTATATGACTGTGAACATTGTTTCTAGTTTGTCGTTATTGTTGTTCTTTTCCATTTGTGTTTATATTTCTCCCTCCTTTGTTTCTCTCCTGTCTTCTTCACCAGTTTCCCAAAGTTTGTGTACTCTTCCTTTATCCTCCAGCCTTGTTTCTAATCTCTTCTTCAAGTTTTCTATTTTTCCCACTAACCACTTTTACATTTTCTTGCTTGAGGGTAAAATCGCCATATTGAAGATATATTTACTGTATACAATTTTCTGGTTTGTTTTAGATTTTGTTATATAACCACAAATATGCTTCATACAGTTACAGATATCCAATCAATAGTTACCACAGTTTGTCATTTCCTAGGCTGTGTTTGATGCTATTATTATTGTTGATTGTACTACTTTATCCAAGGTAACATAATTCTTCTAATCAGTTGTTCTTCTTGGTAAGCCAACACTGAGACTGCCTAAGAGTCATAAATAATACTGTAGGTCAGTGTCAAAGAACAAGGAGATAAACTAAATAGGCAGGAACTTCTCATCCCCAATAAATTGAAGGAGTACAACCTTGCAATAGACTCAAAACTCAAAAGCCAGCTACACCTGGAAGACATCTCTGACAAGTAGTCATTTCCTAAGCATTCTAAATACTAGCAATAAAACGACTTTCCATAAGCAATTTACAAGCGTCAACCCAATAATTAAGCTAAGAAAATTCAAAATGAGAAGACACATAAACAAGATTCAACTCCAGACTCCCAGCTCACCAAAGACAAACCCAGAGGGTAATGAGGTGAAACAATTCAAAAACTACCCACCTGAATTCTCTGAAGTAGTGGAAGTAACCAAGCAGATGAAAGAAGGTGTAGACAAAAAAATCAAAAACAATTTGTCGGATAACTACAGAGATGATAATCATAATGAAAGACTTGGCTAGTGACTCTAGAGCAGATACAGATTTTTTTAAAAAGAGGAGCTTAGGAAAATGATGGAAACCATTAATGTCTGATGTAGGAAAGAAATGTAATCCATGAAACAGATTCAAAGAGATATCCAGGAGGTTGAAATTTCCCCTGAAAGTATGCACAGTGGAATGAGCCACAGTGAAGACAATATCAGATACAGAAGACAGGATTGAAGTTGACAATCAAGAAAAGAAATGTTTCTTTCATATAACAAGGGGCCATGAAAAATCAAGCCCATAACTGCTAGGTGATGCAAAGAAGAATAACATAAGATTGATCAGAGTCAATGAAAAAGCAGGAGATAGTGCAAATGACATTAAAAAGCTGTTCACAGAAGCAACTGTGGAAATTTCCCAAGCATGGAAAAGGAATTTGACATACAGATAAGTTAAGCATGTAAAACTCCAATTACCTATGATCAAAAAATTCTACAGGAAGGCATATAGTAGTCAAGATTTCAGAAATTCAACACAAGAACAGAATATTAAAAGCTTTTAGAGACAAGAAACAAATCACCTATAAAGGAAAGCCCATCAGAATCACAGCAGACTTCTCAACGTAAACACTCAACTCAAGGACAGCTTTTGGAGTAAAGTATTTCAAGCCCTAAAAGAAAACAATTTCTAACCCACATTGATGTACCTCACAAAACTATCTTTAAAAATTGACTGAGAAATAGGATACTTCCATGATGAAGGACAACTGAAGAAATTTATGAACACCAGACAAGCACTCCAAAATATTCTGAAGGATATTCTAGAAAGAGATAACAAGGACTACAACTCCATGAACGCCAACAGACGAAATCTACAAGGCAGGGCAAACAGCCAGAGGGAGAAAATGAGAATGAACAACAGGAAACATGACAAGGATAAGTCAGTATATATCAGTTATAACCATCAATGTAATGGGTCTCAATTTCACCAATCAAAAGAAATAGACTGTCAGAATGGCTCAAGAAACAAGATTCAACAATACGCTGCATACAAGACACACATTTAATTTTAAAAATTTCATAGACAGAAAGGCAAAGAGTAGAAAACAATACTCCATGCAACAGTAATCCAGAGAAAGGTAGGGTCACCTATCCTACTCACACACAAAGTGTATTTCAAGCCAAGACAGATTAAAAGAGACAAAAAAGTCACTACATTCTTGTAAAGAGAGCAATACAACAGAAAGAGATAAAAATCATAAATATATATGCACTAAATACCAGCATACCTAAGTATATAAAACAAATATTAACAGACATGAAAAATCAAACAAGGAATAATTCAATTGTAATGGGGAATATCAATACTCTACTGTCAAAAATATCAGCTAGATAAAAAAACAACAAAGAAATATCAGAACTAAACCACGCATTTGAACAAATGGACATAGATGTCTATAGAATGCTCTACCCTATAACGTCAAGAATATACATTCTTTTAAGCTGCACATAGGACATTCTCCAAGATAGCCACATACTAGCTCATAGAAAATGCTTAAGTAAATGCAAAGGAATTGAAATTACCCCACACATATTATCCAACTATAGTGCACTGAACTTGGAAATCAATAGCAAAAGAAACCACAAAAACTTCATGATCACATGGAAATTAAGTAGCACCCTCCTGAACAACCAATGGGTCACAGAAAAAATTAAACAAAAAAGTAGACAGTTTCTACAATTAAACAACAATGCTAATACAGTATAATAGAACTTATGGGATGCAATGAAAGCAGTCTTATGAGGGAAACAGATAGCAGTAAATCCCCACATCAGAAAAACAGAATGAGCTCGAGCTCAAATGAAAAACCTAATGTTAAATCTGAAACTTCTAGAAAAAGAAGAGCAAGACAAGCCCAAACCTTGTATGGGGCAGGAAATTATGAAGATCAGAGCAGAAATTAATGTAATGGTGACTAAGAAAACAATACAAAGAATCAATGAATGAAAGAGTTGGCTCTTCGAAAGATTAAATAAAATTGATAAACCCTTAGCCAACCTCATCAAAAAGAGGAAAGACTAAAATCCATTGAACTAGGAATGAAAAAGGGAAAATCACAGCAGAAATCCAGAAGACCAACTATATCTACTTTGAAAATCTGTATTCTAATAGGATGAAAAACAGAAGAAATGGACAGATGTCTAGATACATGTAAATTACCAAAGCTGAATCAAGGAGATATAAAAATTCTAAATAAACAAAAATCAGTCAATGAAATTAAATATGTAATTAAATGGACTCCATCTGACTTCTACAAGAAATTTAGAGAAAACCTCATGCCACTACTTCTCAAACTATTTGAAATTGAAAGAGAAGCAATACTTCCAAATTCATTCCTGGAAGCAAGCATTACCCTGATACCAAACCAGAAAAAGATCCAACTAAAAAAGGGAACTATACACCAAATTTTCTTACAAACATAGACACAAAAATCCTCAATAAAATACTGACAAATAGAATGTTACAAATTGTTAAGAAGATTATACAACATGACTAACTAGGACTCATCTCAGGAATGTAGGGATAGTTCAACATATGCAAATCAATAAATATAATATACTATATTAACATAGTCAAAAAAAAAAAAAAACATATAATCACCTCAATAGATGTTGGGGACCACTACAAAGTGGTTCTGGGCAGGATTTTAATATTAGCCAATTGGCTTTTCACATTTACTTGTGAGTTGTCCGATGTTTAGACACCTTGTCTGCAGATGGGCAGCTGATTCATAGTAAATGAACCTCTATGAGTCACTGGTCATTGCTGAGGCCTGTATTGGCCTGTGACGCTGTGACACCTCAAGGACAAGGTGACTGCTGCAGAGGATGCCTGTCTCCTACCCCTATTAACTGCAAGGAGACTATGGCTGCAGGCATCTCACCCCTGCTGAGAAGGCCTTCCTAGATATTATATAGTTCTCCTAAATTAACATAATATTACTTGGAGGAGTCCTTGAAAGGATTCCCAAATCCTGCCCAGATTCCTTCCCAGATTCCTGCATTTTCTTCAGTATTCTCCCTCCCTTATTTGTAAATCTAATACACATGGGCCACCCAGAAAAGTCTTTGACTAATTCAGAGAATAGAGAAGCTGGAAAAGAATTAATCCCTCCTGGAAGCCCTGAAATCATATTCCATTGTCTCATTTTTTATTTATGCCTTCAGGGGGCTGGGGATATAGCTCAGTGGAATAAGCGTCTGCCTAGCAAGCGCAGGGTCCTGAGTTCGATCCCCAGTACTGCCAAAAAAAAAAAAAAGTGATATTTATGCCTTCATCCATCCACTTGCTTGGGAGATTGCAGGCCTGATCAGCCTGCAATAACTTAGGGTTATTTAACCTGGTTTTTGATAAATAGATGCAGAAAAATCATTTGACGAAGTCTAGCACCCATTCATGATAAAAAAAAAAAAGTACAGAGAATTAGAATAAATGGTCTTTATCTCAATCTGATAAAATCCATTTATGAGAAACCAACAACCAATATCATACTAAATAAACAAAAACTGAAAGCTTTCACTGCAAAATCAGGAACAAGACAAGAGTGTCTACTATCACAAGTCCTATTCAGTATAGTTCTGGAAACATTAGGCAGAACTATTAGACAAGGAGTTTGTTTCTTTTATGTCCCTATGGTAGTCTCTGACTGCACCATTTTGTTACTGCTTTGAGGGTGTTGGAATCTCCACCTGGAGGTGGTAGGCAGGTTGTTTCTTTCCTGAGCAAAGAGTTAGTCAAGACAAGCACAAACAGTAGCAAAGTTTTATTAAAGGTAGGAAAAGAAACAGGCTCTGCAGAGCAACAGAGTAAATGTAGGAAACAGGGTACACCCTGCAGGGTGAGGGCAGGCTACCATGCAAGAGAACACAGTGATGAAAATGCAATGTGGACTGTCCTCGCTGTGTCACCCACTCCTCAGACTGAGGTCAGGTCTATGCCAGCCTCCTCAAGTTCTCAGGAGAAGTCCACATGCATGGCTTTGGGAATTGTTCTTCTGGGACCCTGTCACACTTACTTTCCCAGTAAATTTTAGCCAGCCCCAACCTTTCTACCTTTCAACAATCACTCATCTATAAAATCATTAAAAATGAAGACACAGACAAGAACAGCTTTGTTTGCCCTATTAACAATGTCATGCAGAACCGTAAATAATAGAGGAAACTGGGGAAATTGATTTTGTTATCCAAGAGGGAGTACTTGGGACACAGTCCACATTTTATCTTGTGTGCCTGTAGATAAAGACACTTCTGAGGTAGGGTAGAAATTAAGCAGGTAGGAAAGAGACAAGGACAATCATAATTTATAAAGTGTCCTTTTAAGAAGATTGCGACTTCAAAACACAATCAAAGTTAACCAAGATTTTCCATATCTGTACTCCCTAGGGTTGTTTAATGCTTCTTTTCTTCCAGCATCATCAAACCCCAAATCCCTTAAGGATATTACAAGTCTATGAATTACTTGAGCTGATAAGGTAAAAAGGGTAGACACCTAATACTTAAGAGGAACAGATTCAATGTGATGTTATGCCTGGGTAGGGTAGGGCAGTGCCCTCACACTGTGTCCCATTCATGGGCTAGTGCTGATGGAAGATGAGAAAGAGAAGGAAATTGTGCCAGGCCACTAGGTCAACTAAGGTCCAAATTCCTGTCAAACATCCCCCTCCATTCGAGACAAACATTCCCCTCCACTGGACCACACCGTAATGTTGTGTACCGTCAGGGCTTTGCCCACAGGCCAACTATGGGAAGAGCTCCATTTCAGCCCTTTACAGCTGTTCACAGGACATCTCGCACAACCTCCTTGGGTCCTAGAGCTACCTGTTCCAGCATTGCTGGTAGTGCTATTACCAGATTATTGTGCACAATGCACAAAGTCTTGAATGTAGCATGAGACTGTGAGAAAAAAAGCAGCAAAGTTTCAATCAGGAGACAGCACCCTCAGTAAGTAGGCTCTTGCCAGCGGAAATGGCACAAGTGCTTGAGCTCACTGGGTTTAAGACTTTGAAAAGTTATGTGGGTCTCAGGCACCTCCCTTTGGCTCTTCCAAAGCATGATTGACAGTATGATTGACAGGCTGCTGAGTCATGCCTGCTGGATCTATTGTGCATGTTTCTTTTCCATAATTTGCTTCGCTATGATTGGATGTATGAGATGCAGTCCATATGCATGAACCTTTGTGGAGCTCCAGGTGAAGAAAGGTCATGCAGGAGGATCTGGCACACACATATCTTATCTTTACCTCTGGCTGGTAGGCCTTAGGACAAAGGTGGGAGGTGGCCCTGGGGTGCTGCCCAGGTTCCAGGGAGTGGAGGAGAGTGGTCGTATGGACCCAACTGTACACTCTCCATTAGTTCTCTGTCAGCACCTCCCAGGGCTGCTTCTCCAATGCCGGCTTCCTCCCTCTTTATTTGGTTTTGATATTCTTTTTTTAATGTTTATTTCATTTTATTCATTTGCTATGACTCTGTTTTTGCTTGACCTTTTCAGAGAGAAATGTAGCAAGTTTTTTCTCTAGTTTTAGTAAAGATTTAGTAAGACATGCTTTCTGTGATTCTTTTATTTTATTTTCATTTTGTATCTTTTTTTACTTTTATTTTTATGAGTACACGTTTGTAGTACACAATGATTAATTATATTCATCATGGGAGGCTGGTACATGGCCCTAACACTTCTTAATTTTTTATGTCCCCCCTCCTTCCTTTACCATTTGCAAAAGATCTCTCTCTGTTCCCTATTATTTATGCAGTGACACAAATGTTTTGAAGAACACTTTTTAGGCAAAACATCTTAGATCATCTATCTTAAAATTAAATAAATAGGGCCAGGGATATATCTCAGCAGCATAAGCACTTGCCTGGGAAACCTGAGGTCATGAGTTCGATTCCTGGTACAAAATAAATAAATACCATAGACTGGGCCCTGCTTTTCTCCCATAAAATGGGCCATTACTTCACTTGTAAAAGGAGGTATTATTTTTCTGTCTGTGGGGAGGCAATCATTTTTCTCCATAAAACAAGACCATACTCTCTACAGTTTCACAAATTCCACAGATTTCCCCTGCTCAAAGGACAAATATCTCCATCTCCAATCTAGAAAGTGTGTCTCTCTCTCTCGAGGACCTGCACTCTATTTCTTTGAATGTGTACTTTTAAATTCTGCCTAGTGAACCTGTTTGTTTCTCAAGGATGGAAGTCAGCAAACGTGCAAGCTGTCCTGTGGGTGGGGTGAGTCAGGCTTTCCTGTCTCTGCTTTAGAAACTCCCTGGACTGTGTCCAGTGACATTTCCATGTTCCAAGTTTTCTGGAGCATCAGAAAACCAAATCATGCATCAAAATGCAATTAATGGCTATCTGTGGCTGGTGAGAATAAAAGCGTTTCATTTCTATGCTACTTTATTTAAAATTTCCACAAGAACATATAGTTATAAAGAGAAAAACTAGCATTTAATTTTAAAGATGCATATAAACTCAAAAAATATAGACAGCTTGTGTTTCTGGCTCCTATTGGGAAACAAATAAGGGATAAAACAAAAGGCGACTTGATCATTCGAAGGCCACTTGGGAGGAGCAAATTTCAGAAGAGAAAAACTTGCTCTTTCTGTGCTCAAAGACCCGCGTTTTCATTTCCCTCACCCGGAGCAGTCAGTGGCAAGCAGAAGATATATATTTTAAGTACGCCTTACAGCAGGTGCAGTGGCCATGCAGGGGCTCTCTTGTTGTTTAAAATTCAAGAATCCAACTCACTTTGAGAACTCAGAGGTCCCTAATGCTTCGCCTTCAGGGCACTGAGTGCTGCCCCTCTTGGGGGTGAGGTGTAAACTGCCTGCTACGTTTACTACCTGAAGCCTGTTCTGCCCTTTCTTTTGCGGAGATGCCATTACTGCCTTTTAAGCACTGACTCTCTGCCAGACCCTGTGGTTCAACCCAAACTAACTCGCAAGACTATTTTCTGGGCTGATTTCCCTCCATCCTGATTTCCCATCAGGCTCCAGCCCAATCACATCCATCACTTGCTGGGGTTGACGTTGACAGTGAGTTCAAAGGGTTAAGAGTGTTTTGGGGTCATCCCAAAGCAAATAACCTTGGTGTTAGCAAAGTACTGGCTCTGCGAAATGGATGGTCCTGGAGGACATTATGTTAAGTGATGTTCAGTGAAACAAGCCAGGCACAAAACACCAAATACTGTGTCATCTCTCTCATTTGTGGGGTCTAAAACAAGTTGTTGATGGAAGAGCGGACTAGGGCTCTCTAGAGGCTGGGAGGAGCAAGTGGGAGTGCAGAGAAGAGAGGACTCAGATAATGGGTACAAGATAAGTAGGAAGAATAGTTTTGTATTCTTTAGCCAGAAGGGTACCTATGGTTTCTGACAATTTATTATATATTTTATAAAGAACCAAAAGGGAGGAGTTTGAAGGATCTCAACACAAATGATAAAGATATTTAAGAAGATGGAAATGCTAATTACCTAGATTTGATCATTACACATCATATACATGTATCAAATTGTCATCCTGTTCTCCCATAGATATATAAATTGTGTGACAGCTAAAATTTTTTTTTAAATTTCTGAATGACTAAAAGGAAAAAAAAATTTTTCACTTTGGAGTCAAGAAGTGAGCCAAATTCTCTGCTCTGCCACTTACCTGCTGCATGACTTCCACCAGATTAATCTCCCTAAGACTCAGGTTTTTATTTTTAAAATGGGTATGATAAATAAAACCTACTTCACAGAATTGCTTCAAAGCTTAATGTAACGAGTAAATGAGATCATGTGTATAGAACACTAGGCACAAAACTAGACATCTTGAAACCTCTAATTCATAGCCCTTTATTATTATTTTATCATTATCATTATTATTATTATTACTACATGCTTAATATTTAGGCTCTAGAGCAAATGGAAAAGAGCTCTTGATTGTCTAGAAGACCTCAGTTCTACTTGCTTAGGTTTTGTGCCGTGAAAAGAAGTTACCATGCCAGGGTCACATCAAGACCCACACAATATGCTCAAAGGGTGTGTTAGGAGAGTTTAATCAGGGATTATTTACAAAAGAGTGATGTCTTAGGTTTTTGTTGCTGTGACAAAAATATCTGAGAAAACCAATTTATAAGGAAGAAAGTTTTATGCTGGCTCACAGTTTCAGAGGTTTCAGTCCATGGTTTCTTGGCTGCATTCCCTTGAGCCTGTGGTAATGAAGAACATCACAGTGGGGGGCACATGGTAGAGCGAAACTGCTCACCCCCTGGTGGCTGGGAAGCAAAGAAATACAGAAAGGAGCCAGAGTCTCACTATCCCCTTCTAGGACACACTTCCAGTGCTTTCACTTCCTCTAGTTAGGCACTACCTTGTAAAGCTCCTATCAGTTCCAGTACTGTCTCAGTCTGACAGCCAAGTGTTTTAGTATGTGGGCTGTGAGGGGATATGTAATAGCCAAACCATGCCAGGCATTGTAATGTAGTCCTATGATCTCAGCACTCTGCAAGCCTGAGGTAGAAGGACTGCCAAGTTTGAATCTAGCCTGGGCAAGTTAGCAAGTTAGCGAGAACCTGTCTCAAAATAAAAAGTAAACAAAATAAAAGGGGTGTGGATGTAGCATAGTGTGAAGGTCCTGGGTTCAATCTCCATAGCTACAAAAAAGAGAAGCACTCAAGGACTCATAGAAGTAGGACTCACTGACCACTCCTGCCTAAAAGGCACAAGGGCAGGAGGTGGTATTACCAGAATCTGGGAGAGAAGCCAGTCCACAGGACCTGTGGTTACAGACAACTTCAGGCACTACCAAAACCCCAACCTGCAGAAAGGAGCAATGCAGTACATTCCGGGCTCCTCTGTCCCCCCACCTGCTGATCTGCTGTCTTGCTGGCTAAATCCAGCAGGAAGTCATAGTGCAAGGAGGCAGCATACTGTACTTAGCGGGACTAGGAAGAGTAGAAAATAAGTGTAGGGAGAAAACAGACAGTAACAAGCCCAGAAGACTTACAAATTCCAAGTCTCAGGAGGCCCTGCTCTGCACTGCCAGGTCTACCTGGCCTAGGGAAGTGTTTTAAGCCAGTGCAGTTGTTCAGCAGTAGTTGTTCTGATTCCTTCCAGGAAAAACAAGGCTCCAAACTGCTGGTCTGGGTTGGAAAATGGAGACTTCTATAGGACCCTAAGGATATATACTATGATTCTGAGAATGATCTGAGAAGCAGCTTCAAAAAAACCAACCAAGCGGATGGTCCTAGGCAGGTGTCAGGCTGAAGAAGCCCAATAGAGTCAGAACTCTGGGGAAGGAGCGAGTCCATGGGTGACTAGACTAACCACAGGAGATTTGGAAGAGAAGTGTTAGGCTGGGACCAGGGACTTTCTAATACTGAAATGCACTCTTCAGGAGTCCTTTAGGGACCTTGTGGTTCAGGAATAGGATTGCATGTGATTCATTTACCCATTCATTTACTCAACAAGTACCTATGGAATGCCTTACCTGTGGTAGGCAGGGTAGCTGAACAGTGAGGAAGACAAATTTCTCCTGAAGGAGTTCAACCAGAGGAGTGCTCTGGTAGGGTCAACAGCCAGTCACAACACAGTATGTACAATGAGTGGTTCTGAGGGCTCGCAGCAAAGTGATGCGCATCCCAGACTGGGTGATAGGGCGAGCTCCCCAGGGAGGCCACCATAGAACTGACTCTGAAAGCTAGATTAGCCAGACAGGTAAGCAGGAGGGAGAGAGGCAGAGACAGCTGGAGGAAGCTTACAAGTATTTAGCAAACTGCTAGCAGAGTAGTTGGGTATGGATGGGTGGGAAGGTATGAAAGGTGAAGCTGGAGCGGTGGGCAGAAGCGGAGCCTAAAGGGATTATTCGTCAGGGTGAAGGCACCGAAGACCTGGACACCCAAGAAGAGCTGTAGGCAAGGGAGTGACAGGATCAGATTTGAATTTTAGAGAGGTCATTCTGGCTTTGTAGTGAAGAGCCTATCAGGAGAAGCTGGGCGCACTGAGGGACAAGAAACCAGAAGTAAGGGCGTTTCCACTATCAGAGAGAGAAACGGTGACGCTCAGGGAGACCTGAACCAGGTTGTGCAAGGGGGTCTGAGCTGGCCATCCTGAACACAGTCAGGGGAGAACTGGCAGGACTGGATGGCTGTCAGGATGCCAAGGGAGATGAATGGGGACAGTCTAGCTTGGTCCTTCCATGGTTGCTATGCCAGTCACTGAGATTCAAGCCACAGATAGAAAAGGCACAGCTGGGCACAAAGGTAATGCAGGAAATGATTCTGCAAAGATTCCTCTCTCTTTTTGTCAAGTGAGCATGAGTCATAAGACTGTAATAAATTGTTAAACAGATTACACTTTATGTAAGTGCCTATAGGGTTTGGATGGAGCGGGGTGTTCTGATATTATGAGACTAGAAAACCCTGAATTAAATGAAGCTAAATGATTTTTGCTACTTTGCAAACACTCAGAGCTCTTAAGAGCTGAGAGTCCTTTATGCCAAGCTGGTAGATGTTCAGCAGTATTTATCAAATCTGCTTGACCCTCATCTGTAGCAGTACAAGAGTCATCTACTTATATTTCCTGTAAAAACGTGTCTTAAAATGGCCTTATTCGAAGCATGACTCACACACTAACACTTGTCCACAAATTAACAATCCACGATGAAGTAAGTAAAGAAACTGGCTGTTTAGAAAAATGTACTAACGATTTTGTATCTTTGAATCTAATAATGAAAATAGTTGAGCAAGGCATGGTAGTGCACACCTGTGATCCCAACACTTGGGAAGCTGAGGCAGGAGTATCACCATGAGTTTGAGGCCGCCCTGGGCTACAAAGCGAGACTCTGTCTCAAAAACCAAAACAAAATAAAACACTTGGGTTTGTGTTTTTTATATTTACTTTTTGATCTCGTTTTTCTAGTGATTTAATTTTATTGTATTTTACAAAGGGGTTGGTTAGCAAAAGACTCATAGTTAAAAAGAAAGAGCCAAGCATTGTGGCGCACGCCTGTAATTCCAGCACTTGGGAGGCTGAGGCAGGAGGACCATTGCTAGTTCAAAGCCAGCCTGGGTTACAAATGAGTTCAAGGCCGCCTGAACTGCATAGTGAGACCCTGACTCAAAAAGACAATGACAACAACAACAAGCAGAAAGAAAGGAAGCCTTGAAGAAAATCCTTCATGACAGGGAGTTTAGGAGGCACCCCCTCAGGACACACTGTGGAAACATGCTGGCTCACAACTCTCAAACTCCATCACCCAACACCTGCGGAGTTTAAAAATATGTTCAGATCCCGAAGCCTGTTCCAGAGATTCTGATGTGATTCATCTGGGAGCAGCCTGACACAGGGATTGCAGAGAGATCCATGAGTGCTCCGAAGTGTGCCGAGGTTGAGAAATACTGCATCTGCAGGGAGAACTTAAGTTCCTGGTGACTTGGGTTTCACCCTTACACACCTGGGTGAGGATCAAGGGCACACAGAGGAGTCACTAGGACCCTTTTAAATGGACTCATGCCCGGTCCAATTAGAGAAGTCTGGTGGTGATTTCCAGGCTCTGGTATTTTAATGAGAGTGGTTCTAGATCTTTCCGAAGGGAGGCAGGGAGCCACTGACAGGGAGTCTCATGGCAGATAGAGCAGCTGAAGGTGGGAAAGTCTGTTCCTTGCTTTCTCCGGGAGTTTGGAGTCAGGGGTAGTTCAGGACTTCAAATCTTTTGTCTGCTGCACATGAGAAAGGGGAATAGCTGGGGGTGCTGAGGCAGGACAGTAACTGAGGGTGTTGGGGTGGGGGAGGAGGTGAGCATGCTGGGGTAGGGGAATGGCTGGGGATGTTGAGTAGAGGAGTGGGGAAGGGTCAGGGGATGTTCTGGACCTCACCACAGGAACCAGTGTGAATCCAATAGCCTTTGGCGGCAAGAGCAGCCTATGAGCTCCTGCCCTGACTGTCTTCCTGCTCCTGGCTGGTGCTGTAATTCTGGGGAGGCAGCAGCATGTGACACTTCTTTTCTACTGAGCCAGTGCGAACCCCTGAGAGGCAGGTTTTCTGAGCTGGGGGCAAAGTCTGGCTCTTTGCGCCTGAAGTTGTAGCCCTTTGTGCTGAGCAGCTAGTTTCGGTCCTTGCAGCAGCTGTGTTTCAGCGTGGTCCATCACTTCCTAATGTGTCCTCTGAAAGGGTCCAGCTGTTTATTTCCATCAGCCACTGAAAAGGATGCCTTTTATTTGTGCAAAGCACAAATGCATTAGGACTCGACGTCTACCAGGAAGAAAGAGGGGGGAAGGGAGCCAGGAAAGATTGGCTTTGACACCGGCTGGCAGAAGCTGGGGGCAAAAAATCACAGCTCTTTTTAAAATGCTGCTGGGAGAACGATGGGACAGGCCTGAAAGCCACGGAAAACATCCATTTTGTTGCTGCGCTGCTGGCATGGCAACAGCCAGCTCTGCAATACTCCATTGTCTCGCTTCTGTGATCACTGAGGTCTAAGTATTTGTGTCCTTCCAAAATGCATACGGTGACATCTAAGCTCCGCTGTGGTGGTATGAAGAGGCCGGGCAGCTGGAAGGTGAGCAGATGTCATCATCGGAAGAACAACATCTGGAAAGGGGTGAAGTGCCCTTGTGGGACAGGCCCTGGGCTTGTTTGTCCCTTCTTTTACATAAGGACACAGGTGCAAGGTGCCATCAATGGATCAAAGAGAGAACCTTGTGGGGGGGCGCACTGAGCACTTCTCAGCCTCCACATCTGCAATAACTTCCCTAGCACTGCACAAAAATAAATAAATAAGTTTCCATTGTTCATAAATCACCAAGTCTGAGGCATCTTGTAGCCCTGAGAACTAAAAGGAAGGGCTCTAAGACAAGGGCCAGCCTCACTTCTACCAAACAGTGGGGGACAGTCATGCTGGGAATCATCTTGACGTGCAAATATGTATGAAATGCTTACCTTAAAATACATGTTTTGAACACTATCAGACCTCCAAACTGAGGAAAACAAAGCTCAGTAAGTGAGAAGATCTCTTTACCCCCGCGCACTCATCTGTAGAGGTTTTTTTTTAAAAAAAAGTCAAAAGTTGGTTTCTGGTAGAATAAGAATGGTTTAGATACTGTGGATATTGTGATTGTGTAAGCGTGATGTTAGTGACTGCTGAGTTCTAATTTTTCTATTGTTGCTTTATACTGTTTGTAAACTTTTAAAAGGTAAATAACTACAGTTTTAGGTGTTGCATTAGGCCCTGAGGGTTCAATACACAATGAATAAGGCAGACATGACCGTTGCCTTCTTAAAGTTTAAATGTTAGTGATGAACGTAACTATTAAATAACACATTATAATAGTGGTGAAAGGTCCATGAGAATATACGTGAACACCTCTTTCCGTTCCCTTTCCTTCCTTTCCTTTAAAAAAGCAAATTCTTCCTTCGTCTCTTCATCCTTCGCTTCATTCCCTCCTCCTTCCCTCCCCCCTCTTCCCTTTCTTCCTCCCTCTCTTCCTTCTTCCTCACAAATACTATTAGGCCGAGTTTGGCAGGGCATGCAGGCGGAGAAGACAGACCAGCACAGGACTCAAGCTGCACCAGAAGGGGCAGCCGCAGCCGTCCAGCAGGGCCAAGAGGCAGAGGAAGACTGAGCAGCTTAGCGCATGTACTGTGGGGGAACTGGAACCAATTTTCTAACAAGGAGGAATAAATATAGAAGGGAGAAATTCTTGGATGTTGAACTGGCATTGGAGGGATTGTCATGAACACTCAGTTTTCAAAATACACAAATAAAGAAATAAAGAATCGTGTGTGTGTGTGTGTGTGTGTGTATGTGTATGTGTGCGTGTGTATGTGTGTGTGTGCGCGCATATTTCCCAGTTTATCCAAATGAGAACAGGGAGCAGTGAGTGACGCCCAAAGTGCAAAGCGCACATGACCGCCCTGCCTTAGCCCCTAGTCTGCCCACTAAGGGAACCAGGTTCCTTAGGGAAAGAGCTGAGTCTACAACTAGCGCAGGGAAATGACAACCTGAGCCTGGACTACATATCATTTTATGACCAAAAGTAAGGAGTACTCAAGAATGACAGGACATGTTAAAAGAACACATAGCTTAAAGGAGCTCCCACTGGCCCAAACTGTACAAATTCAATCATTGAAATAAATGCCAAATTATTGAATCATATTTATTTTTTCCCTACTGGAGATTGAACCCAGGCCTTCACACCAAATTGTATCACCAGCCCTTTCTTTAATTTTTTTATTTTTGAGGTAAGATCTCAGAAAGTTGTCCAACCTGGGCTCAAATTTGTGATCCTCCTGTCTCAGCCTCCAGAATGCTGGAATTACAAGTGTGAGCTTCCATACCCAGTTGGATCATAATCTATTGAGCCAAACAAGGAAACTGTAAGTCTACACAGACATAAAGGAATGAATTAATAAGTGGAGAGTGGAGAAAATTCCTCTTTGTAATAGAAAGATAATAAATATAGAAGGAAGGACAGAATTAGAAAATTATCATCTGACATTAATAATAATCACAGTGATAATTAAGCAAGATGCAACAGTGGCTGCTAAATCTCACTTGCAAAAGGTGGGTCAGTCACAGTAATTTGCATAGTCTCAAACTATCGCTGCACAAATATTAAATACTGTGCAGGCAGAAAAACAGGCCCTGAAGGATACCCACCTCCTATTCCCCAGGATCCAAGGACATGTCTCTTTACACGGCAAAAGGGACTTTGCTGGTGTGACTACATGAATGGTCTTGAGGTGGAGAGGATACTGGAGTGGGTCTGAGGTGATCCCAAGGGTCCCTGCACATGAAGGAGAGCAGCAAGAGCGTCAGAAGAAGAAGGTGCAAACAGGACTCAGAGTCAGAAAAAGACTGAGAGATGCTGTGCTGCTGGTTTTGAAAATGAAGAGAGAAGACAAGAGCCAAGGGGAACGGGTGGTTTCTAGCAGCCAGAACCATATTTGGCAAGGAGAGAGACTCTCTCCTGGAACCCCCTAAACAGCCACCCCTGCTGACACCCCGTGAGACCCACCTCTAGCTTCAGTTCTTTAGAACTGTAAGAATTCTTTAAAAATTGTGTTATTTTAACTCAATAGGTTTGTGATAATTTGTTATAGAAGCAAAAGGAAAACTAAAATAATTGTGTAAGGGGAAAAGGAGAGAAATTCCACAGAAGCAACTGTCTCAGGAAAAAAAATCAAAATTAACCCCATCAGAACCCATGTGCCACCAGATAGGATGCGGTGAAAAGACTCAGCATCCGTTGTATTTTAGCCAAAAATGCATAAGCTGAGTTTTATGAGACGGCAGCAGAAAAACTCAAATTGAGGGACTTTTTACAAAATGGCCCATAATTCTTTAAAGTGTCAAGGCTGTGAGAGCCCAGGAAAGAGTGAGGAATGTTCCAGGTTAGCAGATACTAAAACAAACACTGAGGACTGGAACAACATGTGATCCTCGGTTGACTCCTGTGCTACAAAGGAACTACCCGGACAAGTGGGAAAAACCTGTGTGTCCATGGGAATACTTTATATTGGTCTTGTAACTTTTCCATGAGGAATTGTTTCCAAAAAATTTTTTTTTAAGTAGATGAGAGTCATGATCACATGTGTCTGGCACAGGCATTAGCGTAGATAATAGAAGGTCGAGGTGGAAGGTGAGAGGAGAAAGACGTGAAAGAGGTACCTCTGCATGACAGGAGACGTTTGTAGGATGAGAGGATTCATTTAGGGATGGCGGTATGAGTTTCCCTCGTTGGACTTATGATGGCCTTGTTCCTAATTGGCCATGAAGCATTAGCCGTCTTTGCCCAAGCGTGTTGCTTAGAAACTTTCCTCGGTGGCCTTTCCGCCAACACCAGCGCCTGAGGCCGACCTGAAGATGCCTCAGGAAGTACGAGGAGGCACGTTTTGGAGCCTCATTAAGAAACTTGGAAAACATCAACGTGGTTATTATTTTAACTTAATGTGGCCAGCAGATGGCAGCAGGCAATTCAGGAAAACAAGCCAGAAAGCAGGCCTGGAGGCTGCTGTAGGCACTGCCAGGGCATGCAGGGGAGGATTAAAGGCCGAGCTGGCTCTGTGCATTTCTGGCTTCTGTGAATCAAAGACTCCTGCTGCCCAACAATTCCTCCAGCATGCCACCCCCACTCTGAAAATAATGGGGGAAGAAGAAGGACTCAGCAGAAAATCTTCATCATGTCTTTAAAGAAAGCAGCTTTTATTTCTTCCTAGGAATCTAAAAGAAAAAGGGAAGCGAAGCATTTATGAGAACCCGAACTAGAAGATGCCTTGAGACTCCCAGACAATGAGAAAGAGTTAGATCCACAAGTCAAGGGGCGTGGAATGATATCACACATTTGTGACAAAAATTATAAAAATGGAAACTCAGTTTATGTATCTGCAAAATACAGATACAAAGGTTTTGAAGCAGAGGTTTTGAAAATCAGATAAATCAATATAGGCAGCATTTACAACAGTGGCCAGCATAAGGCAAGTTCTCAGTAAAGGTTATTATTTCTGGAGCCCTTTCTATGCACTAGTAAGTAATCGCTAGTATTAAGCTCAGTGTTTCATAGGTGTTGCATCATTTATTCCTGACCTTGGTCTTGTATATGTGTTTTATTGTCTCACAAATGATGGGATGACAGCCCAGAGCGGTTATCCTCCAAGCTCTATCCGGGGAACCATTTCTACTGGAAGTATGAGTGATTTAGATTGTTGAATGTCTCGCACACCTACATCTTGGTCAAAATGAGCTGTGCAAGCTGTCATGAGCACATTCTGTACTTTCCTTCCTGCAGGCCTGTGGTCATACTTTTCTCTTGATCTGGAACATTTGATCTTCCTTTCCCAGCTCTCCCTACCAAACCTGCCTGGCTCTCAAAATTCAAACCCGTCTCCTCAATGCCTTGGATAGAGTGCTTTTTTCCCTTGAGCATCAATGTCTCTGAATGCTCTCGCTCCTTTTCATTACATTTTAGTTCTTTACACATTTGACTTAAGCCAACCAACCCCAAATTTTGAGCTGGTTTCCTTACTTTGATGAAAAACACTCTGATAGTCTGCAGAGGAATGAATGCTCACACTTAGAAATTTTAATCAGTAGCAAAGATAGATACCTTAGTGAATTACTTACAATCTGAATCAATAGAATCCAAAGGAAAGAGAATTTACAATATTTGGAGACAGATTGCATTTCAACAGTAAAATTTATTTTCAGATTAGCCAAAGTTAACTAATATATTTCCATCGCAAGCCTTACTGAGAAATTGATGCTGAGCCACCTGTAATGCTGAGGGGTATCTCAACGTCCGCAAGTGAACTACTCTGGGCGAGGCCGCTCCCCACTGAATGACTGCAATAGGTAAGGTCCTCATTTACAAGTCCTTGAAATCCTTGTCACTGTACTTGGCCTCTGTATTGAGGGTCAAACTCAGTGCTTAGAACATTTTAGGTACTGTATAAATGTTCATTAGATGGAGAAGTGAAGGAATAAAACCAAAACGGAGTGAGGAAGCGATGGTTAAAATAAACTGTACCCAAGTGTCAGTTTATCTGGCTGTTGTCCCCCTGCCAGACACAATTTCTGCTAAGGAAACAACCACCACTACAACAAGGACAACACTAACGTGCCATAGGCTGAAAGAGTGTTAGAGCTCAAAGCTGTGCCTGACACTTAGTAGACAGCCAAACAGTGGGAACGGACATGAAAGCGGGATAGGTGAACCTACACCGACATAGTATTATGGACCCTAACATTCTAACAGACTATACAGTCAGGAGGTGGATGGCCCGTTCCAAATGTGTAAGTGAGGGTTATCTAAGGAAGGAACTATTGACAGAAAGTAGGGACAGAAATCAGACACATTTTCTGTGCAGCAGATCACAAAGGATGGTGCTGCATCCCAGCTCTAGCCACAGCAGCAAGCCATTGCATCCCTAGATCAGATGGAGCCACAGCTTGCCGCAGTTTCCCAAACCCAGGAAGAGCTGAAAGGGAGGACGGGAGCTGTGGTCTTTGAACTCAGCCACAGCGCCAAGCAAAATAATACTCCAAACACTCTCTTCTTCTATCCCAGTGTTTCTAATTCCTACTCAGAAATGTTTAGGGCAAGGTTCTTTGCAGTGCTAGGAGGAGTTAGACCTTGTGTACTCTAGACAAGTGCTTGGGTGTACTATGCTATGTATCCAGCCCTTTAGGGAAAACTTTCATTGAACCCCTCATCTGTAGTTCTGTCACTATCACAATGGAAATTAAAGTGCCTACTTCATAGAATTGTTGAAGAATACACAACATAATGTTTCTTAAGAATTTACTGCAGTGTATTACAGCAAACTACATCAATAAATGCCACTGTTATTAACAGTGAGTGCCTTAAATGTCTCTGTGGCCATGCGAAGTCTCAGTGACATGCCTTGAGAAATGGCCAAGATCAGAATGTGAACCACCCAGAGGTGGAGGAGAAATTTCATAACATTTGCTTCTCTTGCCTCCCCAGCATCTCTCCCCTTGGACCTCATCTTCTTCTCCGTCCATATGTCCTGGCCAAGTGTTGGCCCAGGCCAAGCCACAAAGTGTGATTCCTTCCTCCTCACTAGAAAGCATCGATCCAAGCATGGGCATCTCACCCAAGTTGTCAGGTTAAATTTAAGAGCTTTTTCAGGAGTTACCAGAAAAGCACTGTTCTTTTCAGCTGAGGCTTTTAGCAGAAAGGAATACAGAATGGAATGAAGCCCGAGAGTAAAGTCATCTTGGAGAAAGATGGCAGCCAAGGATGGCAAGAGAACCCTGGTGAGGTCATCTGTGCCCTGGAGCCAGGGACTGGAAAACTTTCTGGAAATGGGTGTGGCTTTAAAGTGGCCTTTCACAAGGTGTAAAAGAGTAAATGTGGCCATGAGCAATAAAACTATTTACAAAAGCAGGCAATGGGCTGTAGTTTGCCAACTCTTGCCAAAGCCAGGCAACCTCGGGTCCTTTTGCTTAGGTTTTCCATTAAATTCCCTTTGCGACTTAAGCTAGTTTGAGTTAGATTTATATCATTACATCGCAAAGAATCCTGATATATGCTTCTATTAGATAAAATATGCCCTAAATTAATCTAATGGTACAGAAATTGGCCACTCCAGTCATCAAATGAAAACTTTTAGGGCTGGGGGTATAGCTCAGTGGCATAAGCGCTTGCCTGGCAAGCGCAAGGTCCTGAGTTCGATCCCTGGTACCGGAAAAAAAAAAAAAGAAAGAAAGAAAACTTTTAGAAGAAAAAAAATCCCTTTTCTGTAATTGCTAGTTGTTTGGGGTCCTCTGTTGCAGCCACAGAACTTGTACTTCAGGTGACATTTATTTCCTTATCACATAGGAGAAACAATTGTCCCATGAGTCTGTCCCAGAGCAGGCTGCCCACAAAGAAACTAAAAATGAATTACTGCAGACAAAATGATCTCAGTAGCTGTCATTCCTAAAAATTTAAGAACCTGTGGAAGACTTCTTATTCAGTTCTTGTAAACATGGGGTGAGGATGTGTTATGTGCAGGGGAAGGATGGAATCTTTAGAAAAGACAGGCTCCAATATTCCTGCCAAGTGAATTTATCACCCTGCTTAAGAGATGACTTTGTTATGTGGAAGAGCTCATGTTCTTTGGCTCAAGGATGCTTGTTCTATCCTTCCTGACCAATGTCTTGGAGTTACTCAGACTTTCCTGGAATTAAACTGATTTATTTGAGAGCTGAACATTACAGTATCAATGGAGTTCTGCTGGTAAGTTGCAAATATTATATCTAAGTATCTAATTATAGCCAGTTTCAGTGTTCACTGAGCAACTATATGTGCTAGGAGCAGCAGAGAACTCTAGTCAGCAGCATCTTTATGAGAAAATGGAAAGAATATTGCCAATGTGGGATATAATCAAATGCTTAATTGTATCTCACAAGCTTGAAATACTCTATTTGAAGAATGAGACTAAAAATCCCTCCTGGCTGGGCATGGTGGCACATGCCTATAATCCCAGCACTAGGGAGGCTGAGGCAGGAGGATTGTTGCGAGTTCAAGGCCAGCCTGGACTACAAAGTGAGCTCAAGCCCAGCCTGAACTGCACAGCGAGACCTGTCTCAAAAAATGAATAAATAAAAGCCCTCTTGGAAAGATGAAGAGTGAGGACATTCCAGGTGGACAGAATTATTGGGATAAGACCTGGCCCTGAGAATGAATATTCCTTTTAATTTCACAAGCATTTATGAAACCTTTTTGTGTCAGACCCTGGACCGAGCCATGTGTTATGTACTAATAGGGTATGCAGGCAACACCACTGAAGGAAAAGAACTTACTTGTGTACACTGTTAGAGGCTAGTTGGAGAGAAAGGGCAGGTCAGTGAGCTAGAAGAAAATGGAAATGATGTGATTGTTTCAAGACAAGGTTCAATGGGAATACATGGTATTTTTATATATGGGATAAAGAGGGGATTGAGGTAGGACAAAGGGAGAAATAGAGGCCAACATGTGTGTGAGATGTCTCAGTTACTTTTCTCTCATTGTTGAGACAAAATACCCGACACCCAAGATTAAGGGAGGAAAGGTTTATTCAGCTGCAGTGTAGAGTTCTCAGTCCATAATTGGCTGGCACCAAGGCAGGGCGGCACATGGCAGGGAGGCAACAGTTCATGGTGGCAGAAGACAGCAAAAGCAACGAAAGAGTGAGACAGAGAGCGAAAGAAAGAGTAAGAGAGCAAAAGAGAGAAACTCTCTCTGAACTAGGTCTGAGTTTCACCCGGGGTCTGCTTTTGTCTGAGTCCCCAACCACTCAGGTTCTCATATATTTCAAACTCAGGGCAGTGACTATGTTTAGAACCCTGCAAGTGAGGACCAGTGATATTTTTTTTGTATGCAGCCCTGGGGATTAAATCTGGGGCCTTTGCACTGAGCTGGACACTTGGCCCTTTCTCTGTGTTTTATTTTGAGACAGGGTCTCCATACAATGGGCTTGAACTAGTGAAACTGCTGCCTTTGCCTCCCAGAGGGCCAGATCACAGCATGTGTTACCATGCCTGGCATGGGACTAGTGGTTCTTGAACCAAACTGAAATGGCCCTGCTGAGTTGCTGATAACACATCATAGAGAAGAGTGGTGTCTTGTTAGTCTTTATCCCCAGAGTAATTCCCCTGGTGTCTTCACAGCAGCCTCAGCAACATGAAAATTACTCTGTGAAGCTGCACATCATTTCAAGAAATTTCTCAGGAAAATACTGTCTGCTATTTCAAAAAAAGAGTCTACTCTGAGTATGAGAGGAAAAGCACCTTCAGATGTAGGCTTTTTATTCAGATTCTTTTTTGAAACAAATCTTCTCATAGAAAATTGAGCTTCAGTGAGAAAGCATGTTAAGAAAATACATAATTGTGGTTGTTAGATCCAGGAAAATAGAGTCTTCCAGGATGGCAAAGACAGAGTCAAGGAAACCAAGATTTCTGGAGGAAGAAACTGAATTCTTCCCTTTTATGAGCTTTGATGTTCCCTTCTGAGTTCTGTACATGTGAATGACAGAGGTAGCAGTGTACCAACCTCCAGGTGGGTGTCACAGATGGGAGAGATGCAGAAGAGACCAGAAAGAGATGCATTACAGAGCCAAGGAAAGGACCCTTTGAAACTTTGAAGATGAAAGTTATGTCATTTAGTAAGAGGTGGTTTGCATGATATTGAGAAACAAATGTATGTGCATCTCCAGGGAAGCCTATTTTATAAATTAAATTACATTGAGTGACTTACTGGAAGTTAAAGTCGAGAAGGACTATTTTTTTTTATGAAGGGGCTCAGTGATACACAAAACACTCCATGAATGGGTGCTGATCCAGACAGAAACACTTGGCTTTGAGAACGGTTCTTTCTCTAAACAGCTGTACAGCCCACAGTTCACGAAATGGGTTTTGGCCACGGCAAAATTTGCAGTTGTGGGTTTCTTTATGTGAGGACTGTTTCTCTTTCCCTAAGTTCCCATCATACCCTATTAATTCTAACTGACCTTCGTGTTACCTCCCTGACGCTGCACTTGCTGTCATTTGACAGAGGAGGGGCAGCAAGGCAACCCTGAGACACTGGCAGCAATATCGCGGGGAGTGCGGTAAGCACAGGAGCAGTAGACAGTAAAGAAAGACAGAAAAGAAGGGGGAAAATAGTGTTTTGGACACAGAGCATGTTTCCACATAGAGTGAAATTCATACTGAAAATTCAAACGGATGAGGACAAAAGGATTAGCAATTAAGATTACAGATGGTGAAGAAAAGTACCAGTGATAGCGGGGACAGAAGCTTCTAACTAGGGTACGATAAAATCATGATCCTGACTGGATATCCAACTTGCTCACTGATAATTAACAATCTTTTCCTGCCCACGGCTGATGGAAGGACCTTAACTGAGGTCACTGGGGAGCATGAAAGAGATGCCAAGTGGAAAACACGTTAATTTCTTGACTCAAGGGAGCTTGCGGTGTTCTAGAAGCTGTTAATGCATTTTACAAGACTGTTTAATTTCAGTAAATCCAGGCTCGCTTTTCCATAGCGTAAGAGGCAAAGACTAGTCTAACTTACAGCCCTGCAAAACAGCTTTGAGCAGAGCAGAACAGAGCAGAGCAGAGATTATTCCTGGCATAAATAAGTCTTTTTAGTTCCTATTTTAATTTGAAAATGTACTGTTATGTGTAGGAATTCTTTCTTTGAAGAAAAAAAGTTTTAATTTGAAATGTTCTGGAAATAGTGAAGACTAAATGGGCGAGGTAACACCTTAGCTTTTGAATGGAAAATGGAGTACTGTCACAAGAGCCACACAGACCACTGAGCCCGTGTGAAACGGCCCAGCTGAAGCCCAAATCAACAAAGATGAGAGAGAATTTAGAAGCAGTGATCAAGCAGGCGCTAGTGCTGGATGCTAGCGCAAGAAGCAAAATGATACTAAGAACGTCACCGAAAGTTTGAGTTTTCCTAATTCAAGTTCACAACAATGTGCTGCGCGTACAAAGATATTAACTCTATTTTCACAGCAGAATAACAGGACAAAAATAATAATTAGATCATTTAGTTAAAGTAGTAGAGTAAGTCAGCAAATATCCAGAGTTAGACTCCGCGTAGGAAGATCACTCCACTCCAGATTCCCCCTTATTCACCCTTCTCCTTTCCTCAGCAAACGTTTCAGTCCTGTACAATCCACTGCCTCGTGCTGCCTGCTCTCAGGAGTTCTGATGGGTGACCTTGGCTCCCATGTGCTAAGACAGCTGAGGTCCTTCAGCTTTCTGTGCTCAGAAGCCTCTGCTCCGGCCCTGCGCGTCCTCGCCTCTTTCCCTCCAGGCTCTCTCCCTTTGTCTCTCCATTTGTACACGTGACTCTTCATTTCCCTCCAATACTTTGTTTCTCCTTCTTCGGTGGCATCTTCCCTTCGGTTTCTGATACACAAATCTCTCTCAGGCTAAAACACTCTTCTTTTGATGCTCAAATCCAATCTGGCTCTTTTCCTGTCTTGTTCGAGTTTCTCCAACTGTTTCTATTTCTTACCTCCCAGTTTCTCCTCAACTCAGTTTTCTCTCTACTCCCCTGAAATTTGGTTCCTGGCGGAATTATGGGCTTACTTGTGCCCTCCTTTTCAGTGGAAGTCCCAATCTCCAGTATTTCAGAATGTCAGTCTTGGAGGTGAAGTTAAAGGGGTCACTAGATGGCGACTAATCCATTATGACCATCATTCTTAAAAAATCAGGAGCTCAAAACACAAATACACAAATAAGAAGAGATTATATGAAGACAACAGGGCAAAGAAGGGCAGCCTCAGAAGACACCAACTATGCCAACATATTTATCTTGCCAAGGATGGGTGGCCTTGATCTCACAGTCTTCCCATCTCAGCTTTCCTGATACTAGAATTATAGATGTACAGCTCCTACACCCACACATCTGAGACTGTTTGATGATGTGTGTGCGTGTGTTTGTTTGTTTGCATAGAAGTCTTAGAGGTCTCGTGGGGTCCAGAGCTCAGTTCACTCAGTGGTTAAGAGTACTATTCATAACAAGCAGGCTGACAACTGGAAAGAAGAGTGAGATATAGAAGCAAATTCATAGTTCGTTGCAGAAGTTACAGACAGGGGCAACCATAAGTCAAGTTCCAGAGGGAAAAATGACAGGGAGTAAGAGAATCCCTAGTTGTGGATATTCTTTTTCTCCCTCTTGGCTACTCATTGGGAGTACAATGATTCTAGCAATAGTCATATCACAATGGAAGCCTGAAGATGCCATTTGCTTGGGTCTATGTCGAGACCGACCTATTGAAAGTCACTGAGAAAAATCCTTCAGCATTCTCAAATGTACCCACTTAAGAACTGAGGTGTTAGATCATATTTTTTCTAGTTTACAAATATCTATGTAATGTCAGACAGGATATAATACCTTGCTATACTGAGGACAGATTACATCCATCACTTCATCCTGTTCTAACAGACCAATAATTCTGTCAAAAAAGATTACATTAATTTGACAGGAGGTATTTCTTCCAGAGTTAGTTTATTACCCAGTAACGTTTTCACTTCTTGAAAATCAAATGCAGAGCATATTTTTTGCACTATTGTTCTGCTTTTTGGAAAATTCTGAAACCAGTGTTGGTTGTTCAACCTACCAGCATCATTGTTTATATTCTAAAGATGATTTTCTTTTTTTACATCTGTTAAATCTTTCTTGTAAAGTGTTATGTGACTCATTTAATCAGCTTTGATGGTATATCCTGTGTACAGCCAAACATAAACACAGTCCCATGTGTTACTGTTAATGAGGAAAACACCACCACCTTGGTAAAGGCACTTTGGCTAACTGGCTCTGAGGAGGAGTCTGTGAAAGTTCTGTTCAGTATCACAGATGATAGTCTCAAAATGTAGGTTGAACATGGAGTCTACAATAGTCTAGACTTACTTTGATCTTTTCTTGCAAACCTTTATAAATGAAGCTTAATCATTAATGCAGAGAATGTTGTGAGAGGTTAATTGTATTCTCTGGAGAAACAGAACCAATAGAATCTCTTTGCCTAAATAACCTCTAAGGATTTTTTTTCTATTTTAAGTATCTACCTCATGCAGCTGTAAGAGCTGGGAAGTCTGGAATCTGTAGTACAGTATAGCAGGCTAGAAATTCAGGCAGGAGTTGGTTTTGCAGTCTTGAGTCTGATATCTGCAAGGCCAGCAGTCTGGAAAGTGACAGGGGTACTATATTGCAGTCTTGGTGCAGAATTCCCTTTGCTCTGGGAAACCTCAGTCTTTGCTTTTAAAGTCTTCAGCTAGTTGGATGAGGTCTACTTGCATTGTGCAGGTAGGTAATTTGCTTTGCTTTAAAATTTATGGATTATAAATACTAACCAAACCTAAAAATTGCTTGTACAGCAATGTCTAGCCTTGTACTTGACCAAGTAGCTAGGTAATACAGCCTAACCAAAAGAAATGTCAGACTATTTAAAAACAAACCATTGTACTCATGAATATATTGTTCATACCAGTTACACGTACGATGACTTGTGCAGGGATAGTGGGCAGGTATTTTATACCAGTTGGACTTCCAAGTTGGGAGGGTCTTGTGTTGAACCTAGACGTACTCCTGCTGCAATGAAAATTATATTAGCAGTACAAATTTCAAATTGCTTTGCTCAAATTAGAAATCCAAGAGGCAAGTTCTTGATCCTAGTTAAATCACTGGAATGCCTTACCAGTGGGAAGACCAGGAGGAACATTTAGCAGCTCAGAATATTTTTAATATTTAATTAATTAATTAGGCGTTTTGAGGCAGGGTTTCACTCTGTAGTCCAGGCTGGTCTTGGACTCACTGTAGCCCAGGTTGGCTTTGAACTTGCAGTGATCCCCCTGCCTCCCAAATGCTGGGATTACAGATGTGTGCTCTAGAATTTCTTAAGCAATTCTAAAAGCAAGTCTGAAGTAAGAAAAATTCTTAAAGAAAAATATGGGGAAAAAAAATCACCCAGATGCCTTGGGCTGTAGATGAGTAGATGTGGCAGATTTGAAGTATGGCTTCAAAAAATTTTTTAAGCATGTTATAGTTTCCGTTTTACATGTCCCCAAGAGTCCCATGTTCCCCACCTGTGGTGCTACTGGGAGGCGATTGAACCTTTGGAAGGTGGGACACAGTGGAAGTTAGGTCACTGAAGGTCAACGAAGGGAATATTGGGATCCCAGCCTTTTCCTGTCCTCTCACCCCTTTTGCAATGAGGGGAGCAGCTTCCTGTGCCATGTGGTCTCTGCCATCACATATTTCCTCACCACAGGCCCACAATCAACAGGCCATGTCATCATGGACTGAAAACTTAGCCAAGATACACCTTGCTTCCATTTAGATATATTTGCTTCCATTTAGATATATTTGCTAAGTGTTTTGCTATAGTAATAAAAAGCTAATAAAACATGTCCATTAAGTCTATGTTTCTCAGCTTAGGGAGTTTATGATTTCTTGACAAACCGTTGTCAGAATTAACAGTGCCATTTCTGGGCCCAACCCTTATTAATAAACTGGTAGTTTCCCCTCTTGGATGCTTACCTCTGCAAACTAGTCATCATGCTGTGAGGAAGCCCAGCCTGCCCAAAGGAAAGGAACTGACACTCTGCTTGAAGGTTTTTCCTTTTTTGGTTTTATTCTAAAAGTAACTTAGAATACTAACTTCTTCCGATGGTAGGTACTTTACTTCCTATTATTCTTTCCCAGGCTTACTGGGTTCCAGACCACTAGTTTTCTTTTAGGTGTTGGAAAATGCTGGGCTTCCTCCTAGGTCAAGAGGGGTGGCACACGCTCTTCCTTGACTGGCAGGTATTTTAATTCACTATTCCTGGATGGCTTCTGCTCATCTTCTAGGCCTAAGTTTTAATGCTGTATCTTCAAAGGTCCCTAAACTCACTTATTTCTTTCCTTTTTTTTTTTTTTTTTCCTGTTAACGATAATTGTAATTGTGTATTTATGCTTTTAAAAGGCTGTTAAAGGCTGGCCTCTGACTTCACATTTTTTCCCATTACTGAAGGTGGGAAAGAGGAAAGGAGTAAACCGACAGAAAGCAGAAAAGGCAGGTAAAATTGAGAAAATGAAAAATACCATTTAAAGATTTAAATAGCAGTCTAAAGACCATTCAGTGAAGGGCAAAGTGCTTACTGCAGCTAAACGGCTCTTGATGCTAAGACTGTAAAACAATGAACATTCTCTTCAAGAGAGGTCAACAAATTCTAGGATGAGCAGGAACTGCAGAGACAGCCTAAGGGCAGCATGCTTGCCTAGCTTGTGCAAGGCTTTGGGTTTGATCCCTGCACAGTAAAAATGTTAAATATATACAAGTTTCAGCAATTCTACTCCTATGTGTATGTCTAAGACAAATGAAAACATTTGTACATAAAAACTTCTGCCAAGGGTATGGAGTTGCACTTTTTTATAGCAGCCAAATAATAAAAGGTATACCCCTACAAAGGGATATTATCTTTTCAAAGACGGTCTCACAGGCTGGCTTCACATTTTCAATCCCCCTGCCACAGCCTCCTGAGTGCTGAAATTACAGGCACCATACCTGGCCCCAAAGGGATATTATCTGATTATAAAAAGATAAGATACATGCTATAGTACAAATGACCCTTGAAGATACACTAAGTGACAAATGCACAGCAAAAGGCTATTCATATGGTCTACATGAATGTCCAGCATATACATACAGAAATCAGATAGTGGCTGCCTAGGGCTGGTGGCACAGGTGTGGGGAATGGTATTAATGGGTATACGACTCCTATTTGGATTACAGAAATATTCTAAATTAAACTGTGGTGTTACTTGCACAACTCTGAATAAGCAGTGTGAGAAAAATACAACGAATGTTTACATTTAAAAGGCACATTACCATGAATCCCCCACAAAATACTCCCACTCACTTTGAAAACACTCGACCCATCATTCTTTGCCACTTTCTGAAGCAGTTCTGGAAGTGCGCTTTCACGAGTCTCTTTTACTGCATTGTTTTAGCTACTTTTTTGTCCTGACTTGATTGTGGAAGAGGACACACCATGTTTTTATGAGCCTGCCTTCTGCTGGATGGCAATCAATAGCAACTGTCACTGTAGCTTTGATCACATGTTGTAAAGACAATCCAGAGTCCTCTGCCAGCACAGTAAGTGATTAGAATTAGTTTTGTGCACTGGGGATTGAACTGGGGATCTCAGCTATGGCCCCATCCCTTTTAAAATTGTAAACATTCATTGTATTTTTCAATGAATGTTTACAACCATAAATATCACAGTGTATTTTTCCCACACTGCTTATTCAGAGTTGTGCAAGTAACAACACAGTTTAATTTAGAACATTTCTTTAATCCAAATAGGAATCCTGTACCCACTAATATCACTCCCCACACCTATGCCAAGCTGGACTTGAACTTGTAATCTTTCTGCTTCAGCCTGTGATTATAGGTGTCCACCACCATACTCAGCTTCAAAAGATACTTTAAGTATTTCTAAGTGAGAAATACTGACCTATTTGTGCTCCTATGTGAAACCTGTTCTGCTTCCCATATACTGTATTCATTAATGTGCTTTTGCATCCTAGCTACTACCAACTTTAACTTCCAAGATTTATTTTAAATTTAAAAAAAAATATTTTGTGCTGCGGGGAATCAAACCCAGGACCACGTGTGTGTTAGGTAAGTGCTCTACTACTGAGCTATAACTGTTAACTTCTAAAATTTTGTCATATTTACCTTCAAAGTTATTTTCTTTCTCTTTAGAATAGATTTCAAGCCTCAAATTCTCTTAAAGGAAGATACATCAGCTCTTGTTCAGTTTTTTACAAGAGGCTTTCGTTAAATTTAGAAATTTTTAGATAAATTAACTGCTTTAGGTTATTAGTAACATAACTTGGCAGGGGGAGCTAAACCCTAAATATCACATTACTATTACAGACCCTTATTTGTGAATTTGACTGTTAGTCAGATACCAAATCTGGTTATAAAATGGTGCTTTTGGATCAGTATTTATACCCCTTTCTTTGTAATTAGCAGTTGTTTCTTTAAAAAGCTGTTCTTTGGTTGCAATTGGCAAAGAACACTTGGGACTGGCTGATTAGTTTGAACCACCCAATTAACATAGCGGGGCTTGGTAGGCCCCTTTTATTCATCAACTTTACAACGTTAAGCTCTGCAGTACTGTGGGGATCTTCAGCCTCTTTGATCTCTCATAATAACTTGAATACAATGGATTGTTTAGTCTTTTCACCCTACCAGCCCAAGCCCCACGTCAGATTTAACTGGCTCTCTCTGCCCAGAAACCAGGCCAATTAATTTTCTATGTGGATCTCAGATGTTTTGAAGTTTTATCCTTCAATACCACTATTCTTCTGTATGTGGTGGCAATTCCTGTTTTCCCACTGTCCACAGTTGGCTTAATCTCCTTCTTGTTTTGAAGTAGCAATACCTACGAGGACTTAGCGGCACATCACACCAGAGCCAAGGACCCTCAAGACGAGTGCCCGCCCCGCTGCTGCTGGTGATCAAAAGCAGACCACAGTCTGTTTGCCAGCATTTCTTATTACACAGGTTTATAATTATTCTTTTGCTAGCTTTGAAAACAGACAACTTTAAGCTGGGAGCGGTTGTATGTGTTTGTGCTCTCAGCACACTAGAAGCTGGGGCAGGAGGACGATGAATCGCAAGCCAGCCTGGCGTACAAAACAAGTCTCAGTGTCCACACCCAAAAGACTTAAAAAAACACTGTATACAAAAATATCACAATCATTCTGAAACATGAAAATATAAACCACAATAATTTCAATTCAGACAGATTCTTGAAAGTTTTTATTTATATTTTGGTTTTACAAGTATAATTTTTAACATGACTTTTTGGTAAGAATATAAAATACAAAAATTTGCCAAACATCAGATCTACACAAATTCTTAGAAAGATTTTCTGTGTAGCCCTCATTAATGCAAATTTTTGTTACTGTTTCATTCTTACTATAGATTTTCATATTTCATAAGAAGCTACGAAGTTTTACACAGTACAACTATTATAAACTATATATGATATTTCCATTAAAAAGAAAGCTGCAATACAAAATAGGAGAGGTTCTAAGGAGCGGGCAATCTGCTGAGGCTTGGTATGTGTTTTCTGCTTTGTAGTTTTCTGTGATTACTTTCAGAAGACAGACCATTCCAGTACCTGAGTAATAATCTCCCTTATTAGCCAACCTAATTTAAAAATCTGTTGTTTATAAGACTGGACCAATGATCAAAAATATCATTTGCATAATTAACCATAGGACTGCTACAAAGCATTTTTGTTAGTGGTATCAACAAATGCAGAAGAGAAATTTATTACAATATGAGTTTTGTTAATCTTGTCAACTCCTTAGATGTCATGGACTGCACTCACACTTTAACTTTCAAGTATGTTTAATGCCTCGCTGTAAAGCATTAACGGAAGCAAGCAAAACTAAATTCTTTCCTAGGTGCTGCAATATTTCATTTGGTAACAAAAAGACCGGACAAAATGTAAGCAAGATTTATATGCGTTCCAACTTTTCACTCAGGAATTCTTCTACACTGTCTGTGTTCCACTTCAGGATGCTTAGCTCTTCAGCAATGTTCCCATCATCGTCCAAAAGCTTGAGCACGGGGTCCGAACCACGAACATACTATAAAAAACAGGGACAGCATCACTTTTTTTTCTGCTTAGCAAAAGCCTTCTCAGTCTCACGGAAGATCAAACAGATCAGAAATGTAATAGTAACAAAAAAAGCATTTAGATGTAACATCACAATCAATAAGTCTTAAAAGAAGTCTTTCAGAAAGAATTAAATATGATTTAATAAAAAATGAGAAGTAAAAATTTAATTTTACTTTTACAGAGAAAAATATCTATTGGTATTCAGATATTTTATTTGGGATTTATTATTGAATGTAACAAATATTTATTACATATGATTCTCTCCAAATGACTTTAAAAATCTAATGGAGGCAGACCAAAATAATGACACAGAACAATGATATAAGAATGTCTTGAAACAGGTGTGCATAAAACACATCAAACATAGAATCCCATACTGGATCATTACTTTTCCTTGGCTTAAGACACCTAATGATTATCTTGTAATCAGTGAAGAATGAAGCTGAATTCCTGAAACTTCTAACCCATTAGCTCTAGCCAATAGAGAGCTCTGAGAAATTCCAACTCTGGATAAATATGAAAATAAACACTACCCATTAAACCTTCGATTTTAAGTTACACAGAACCAGGTAACTGAAAAATATAGCAGTGATGAGCACTTCCTCAACTGTTACTACTTCAGTTGTTCTCTGAGATTGTGAATTCCAGAAACAGGAAAGTTCTGCTATAAATTATCAGCATGGATATATTCCCAACCCATTTGTAGAGTATAGAAATACAGGCTCTTTGGGCTAGTGAATGGATGAGTGAGTGAATGAATGAATGAAACATCACCACCGTATTACTTCAACATTTCTGCTCGGGTTACCACATAAACTGTTTTTAAAATTTTATTCACTTATATACGCTAACACAAAAAATTAACAAGACCATTGCTGCAAAAATCTTCCACTAGCAAGTTGAATCCAACAATGTGTAAAAGGGATTACACACTATGATAATGGGGATTTATTTCAGATCTGTAAGATTGCTGCAAAATTTGGAAAGTAACTGTTAGTTCATTACTGTTAATAGGTTAAATCAGGAAAAAGCATGTAATCATATATCAATAGATGTACAAAGAGCATCTGACAAAAACATTCATGACACATTCACAATAAACTCTCGGCAAACTAGGAATAGAGGGGACCTCATCAATTAAAAAAAAAAAGCCCAGAACTAAACTTACACATAGTGGTGAAACAACCAGATGTTTTCCCCATAAGAGAGTAGTCAAGGATGCCCGGATCACTATTTTAACTCAACAGTGCTGAAAGTCCTAGCTAATGTAGTAAGTAAAACAGACATCATGGATACAGATTAAGAAGGAAGAAATAAAACTTTGTTCACAGATGTCATGATGGTCTATAAATATCCCAAAGAATGAACAAAAAAACTTATGGAATTACACAGGGATTATAGCAAGGATGCAGGATACAAGGTTAACATACAAACATCAATTGCTTTTCTGTGTATCAGTCATGAGCAGCTGAAATTTGAAATTAAAAACACAACACTATTTACACTAGCAACTACTAAATTTTGGATCTTAAATATTCCCACAGGCCCATGGGTTCAATCTTTAGGCTCCAGTATGGAGCTACCATAAGGGAGCAGAACCTTTAAGAGATGGGGCATAGCGGGGGGTCTTTTAGTCAGTGGGGGGGATGTTCTTGAAGAGGATGTAGAACTCCAATTTCTTGCTATCTTTTTTATTCCTGGTTATGAGGTGAACAGCTTCATTTTATAATGTATGTGCTCCAGCTTGATGTGCACCCACACACTCAAAGCAACAGTGACAACTGTCACAGACAGAAACCTCCAAAACTGAGCCAAAATAAACCTCCCTCTCTGTGCAGTGGTGGGGACTGAGCCCAGGGCTTTCACTGAGTTATACCCCAGCCCTTTTTGTTACTTTTTGAGACAGGCTCTCTTTAAGTTGTCCAGGTCAGCCTTGAACTTGTGATCCTCCTGCTTTATCCTCCTGAAGAGCTGGCATTGTGTGTGTGTGTGTGTGTGTGTGTGTGTGTGTGTGTGTGTGTGTAAGAGAGAGAGAGACAGACAGACAGACAGACAGACAGACAGACACCAGGCTTAGAAAGCCTTTCTAAGTTGGTTTATCTCAAGTATTTTATGGTAACAACTGACTAGCAAAGCACACACACACACACACGAAGAAATTCTTAGGTATAAATCTAGCCAAATATGTATAACAACTATACAAGGAAAAGGACAAAATTATGATAAAAAATCAAGGAAGATCTAAATATAAAGACACTTCATTTCACATGTAGGAAGGCTCAATGTGGTCATAAGTTTCTCCCAATTTGATCTATAGACCCAATGGAATCCCAATAAAAACTTTGTCAAGTTATTTTATGTAAAACTGATTTTAAAGTTGATGCATAGACAATATCTCAATAGCCAAAACAATACTGAAGGAAAAGAACAAAGTTGAAGGACTCAGACTACTTCACTTCAAGACTTACGAAGCTCTAGTGGCACTGGTCAAAGATTACAACAGACCAACAGAACAAAATAAGAGGCTCTCAAATAGAACTATACAAATACAATTAATTGGTCCTTGATAAGCAAGCAAAGGTAATACAATGGGGTAAAACAGTCTTTTCAACAATGCCAGAACAAATGGAAATCCACATGCAAAAAATCCAAATTTAACCACAGATCTTATATGCCTTTTGCAAAATTTAATTTAAACTAGATCACAGACCCAACTGTACAACAGAAAACCATAAAACTTGTAGAATTCTGGGTGACTCTGGGTTTCTCAATGAGCTTTTAGATATAACATTGAAAGCATAATTCATGAAAGAAAAATACTAAGTTAGATTCATTAAAAGGACTTGGGGGTTGGGTACTGGAGATAAAACCTAGGACTTCATGCATGCTAGGCAAGAGCTTTGAACTATATTCCTCCGTCCTCAAAGGAAGACATTATGCTCTGTCAAAGACATGCTTAAGTAAATGAAAGAAGGCCACAGATTGAGAAAATCTTGGCAAAACACACCTCTTATAAAGGACTTGGATTCAAATGACACAAAGAATTCTTAAAGACTGACACACACACACAAAAAACCCAAAACAAATTTTTAAAAAGTGGGGAAATAAGAAAAGGAGCCAATTTCACAAAAACTTGACAGCTTCTTCATATTAAAAGAAACAGTGAACTGACAGAGAGGAGAAAATACTGGCAAATCATATATCTGACAAGGGTAATCCAGAATATACAGAGAACACTTACAACTCAACACCCAAACAAACTCCCAAATGCCCCGAGTAACATACAGGCAAAAGATAATGCTCCAGGTAAGGTATACAAAGGCCAACAAGTAAATTAAAATACCATACAATTAGAATGGCTAAAGCTGTAAACAGATATAATATCTAATGCTGGTGCTCCACATGTGGAGCAAGAGGAACTCCTTATTCATTGCAGGATAAATGTAATTTGATACACCACTTTAGAAGAGTTTTGTAATTTCTTACTAAATTAGACAGTTTTAATTGTGTAATCCAGCAATCATACTCCTGGGTATTTACTAAATGAGTAAAAAACTTATATATACATAGAAGCTCTAAGATTTGCAGTAGTTTTAGTATGGATATTCATCAAAAATCGCACGCAAAATAGATGCCTTTCCACAGATGGATAAAAAAATAAAATGGCAGCGCAGAATATTGTTCTGCAATAAAAAGCAGGTATTAAAACATGAAAAAAGATTCTGGAGAATTTTATATGCACATTGTTAAGTGAAAGAAACCAATCTGAAAAGGCCACATATTATATGATTATAACTACGTGACACTCAGGAAACACTATAGAGACAGGAAAATGATCAGAGCTGATAGTGGCTGGAAGGGGAGGGAGGGATGAACGCTGATGTGTACAGGGGAATTTTAGAGAGAAATTATTCTGGATGACACTATAACAGCAGATACAAGATATAATTCATCTGGCAAAACTCCCAGAATTATACAATACAAAGGCTGATATCCAATGCAAATTATGGAATTTACCTACTAATGCATAAAGCTTAATTCAACAATGTACCTAGCAGTGGAAAATACTATAACCTGGGAAACTGAGGGTGAGGATGAGGGCCAAAGAGTCAATGGACCCATTCCACTTTCTGCTTTCCTGTAAACCTAAAACTGCTATAAAAATAAAAATAAAGTTTATTAATTAAAAAAAAAACCCTCCTACTTATTTCCATTCAGAAACACACAAAGTAACACTGGGAAAATCTTACCTTGATTTGTAGTCCTCTGAATAGTTTGGGCTTATCGCTTCTGACGAAAGCTAAAAAGAAAAACGATTTAAACTGTTTACATCAAAATTCAAGCTAGCTACAAAGATCAATATTAAAGGTGGACATAAAGTACAAATGAAACATTGTATCTTATATGGAAAAATACAAATAAAGTTAATTTAAACAGATAATAAATCCAAATAAATGGAGAAACATCGTATCTTCAACGGGAAGACTAAATATTTTAAGACATTAATTTTTCAAATTAATCAAACTGCAAATTCCTATGGGAGTGTAGAGCTTCACAAAATGATAGTAAAAGATTGTGAAAGATTCTGGCATACTAAAGATTAAAGCAGGAGAGGGAGACAGACTTTGCAGAGGGTGAGCTGTGGGATGAGACACAAACTCCTTTCTGAAGGCCCAAGGGGTATATGAACTGGAGGTCTTAAAACATACATTGCCATGAAAACTACTAGTCTATTCCTAAGACTTTCTTTATACTGAAGAAACAATTAATATAAAGAAACTAGTGTTTAAGGTCCTGATAAAATATGGAAAACTGCATGTATAGTTTTTTCCTCCCCCATCCCAGTTGTGTTTGCCTTTTGAGCCATTTCTTTCTCTTTCACAGTATCTACTGTACCTTTCAGATTTTATTTATTCTTTCAGGTTCTTACACTAAGGAGACAATATGATGTTTACACAAGCAACCCTTATTTATTTTACTTATGAGTATGGTCTCTAGTTGTATCCATTTACCTATGAAAGGCTGGAGTTTATTCTATAAAATAGCTAAGATAATTGTAATACTAATTTCCATTAGTTCATTGAAAGGAATGGTTTGTGCTTATATGGGTTGATCAGTTTTACATGCCTATATTTTGTAATCTGAGCCATTACTTTGAAGAAAACAATATGCAATATAAACTGTTGTTAATTTTCTATTATCTTGTTTTGAAAGTCTGTATCACTGATTTTTATTTTTTTAAATAAAAAATATGGAAAACTGGAAATAATACAAAGGTGTGAAAGGCTAGTGGCTGGGTACATTAACATGTACCAATCATTAAAAATCATGTTGAACTGCTCAGAACTTAGTACAAACACCTCTGATGCATAACAACTGTAATGATTTGTAGCGGACTGCTGATCAGTTTAGTTTGTTCCCTATGGTTGTTAAGAAAAGTATGGATATTGAAAAAAGAAACCTGGAAGCATTAAATAAATCTTTTAAGATCAGTATAATTATTTTAATGAAGGCTATACCTGAGGAACAGATTAGGGGAAATTTTAAACGAACATTTCCCTCTTTTTTGGTTCCTACTGATACTTTTCAATGCTTCAGTAATGATCATGTCTAATTGTTCAAATTAAAAAGTTTGTATTTTTAAAAAATAAATGAATCATGTTTCTGTCTTTCATTTTATTTTTTGTTTTTTTGAGCCAGGGTTTCACTATGTAGTTCAGGCTGGCCTTAAACTCACTTTGTAGCCTAGACTGGCCTCGAACTTCTGATTCTCTTGCCTCAACCTCCTTAGTGCTGAGATTACGGGTGTGTGCACCATGCCCAGCTCTTTTTTTTTTTTGAGATAGGTCTCTCTATGTAGTTTAGGGTAGCCTTGGACTCACCACGTAGCCCAGGCTGGCCTGAAACTTATGATAATCTACCTGATAGTTTTTAATACCAGGTTTTAAAATCATTTTCCGTAAATTTAATCTTAAGATTTTTAAAGCAACACATGCTTTGGAGAACTTATTTTTTAATCTCAGAATCAGATAGCAATAACATATTAAAGTGTCATTACAAACATCCATTTATACCTGATTTAGTACAACAAAATAAGGACTGTAAATGGTCTTTACTTCTTTTTAAAGATTTTCTATAAGATATTTAGATAACCAATCTTCCCCTGCAAAATTTACTTTAAAATAAAACTGTTATTCTGGCTGATAAGAGAATTTTTTCTATTAACTTTATCCTTCAGGAATACTTGTTTACTCTGTAAACTTCTAAATTCCTAACGAAAATGAACTTAGCATATCTTTTTGCATTTTAACTATCTGTTTAACATGCCTATGTGAAACACCATCTAATAAACTTTAATTGTGTTAATTTACCTTTCTGATAAGAAATCTCTCTCTGGGAAAAGAACTATTTTTAACTCTTTGTATCAAAAACAGAGCTTAGCCCATTTAGTAATTTTGATTCATTCAACACGCAGAACACGCTGGGATGGGTGCACAAGTGTAAAGGGTACTATGAATCACAAGACTGTGTTCACCAGCCCCTTTCTTCTCTGTCAAGTATAGATCCGTAAGCAACGTAATTTTGAATGAAGAAAAGTATTTATTAAATATCTTGTAGGCAAATCACATTTTATAAACAGTACATGAATTTTTTTAACGAATATTTGAGGACTTAAATACACATGGCATTGGACAAGGCTATATGAAAATGTGAGGAAACAGAATCCTTTAATTTCAAGAAACCTATGATGAAGCATGTATTTAGAATATAACAAGCCCTGGGTTCAAACTCCAGAACCAAGTGAAAAAATATGTTAATTTTTGCTTCCTTTTTGTTTGCACCACTGGGGATCAAATCCAGCAGAGTGTCAAGAACAGAAGCTAAATCAAATGCTATTACTTTAGCAACAGATAGTAAGTCGTTTGACCTCAGAAAAAGATTTTATTATGTTGGGATGATAAAGAGGCAGGACTGGAGAACCCAAAGTTTAAAAATTCACTTGCATGCAAAATAGTGATCTTCCTTCACATAACCTAAAAGATGAAAAAAGATTCTATATCTTAATATTTCTAACACTTTATTCCTAAAATTTGTATTTGATATAGTCAGCTCAAAATGTTCTGTCCAAGAGAGTAAGCTGAAAAAAGCATGGCAAAAACATGCTAAGAAACACAGCAGCATCACTGGGGCTTCAGCCAGTCAGAAAAAAGAATTTCCTAAAGTCCAATGACTTCGGTCTCCGCTTTAGTTTTAAATGTAGCAATACATTTAATTTCTCAATGTAACAGTACCGCACAGCACAGTTAGGTATGAGGGATAATTCTCACCATGGTTTACAAGTTATAAACAAAATCATGATAGCGAGTTTTTAAGCATTTTAGAAGATGTTTTATATGCTTTAATAAAATGTTTGATATTTGAATATTGTTATTTGGTGTAATCTTCTGGCTTAATGATTACTCATTATAATCAAATCTAATGTGCTCCACAGCTGCATGAGTTGTTAAATATGCAAATAGCAAATGAAGTCCAGGAAAACAAATGATGGGGTTATGGAATCCTTTCAAGATGTACTTTTTTTTCATTTAAAAAATTCTTGCTAAGAAAAATTTGGAAGAGAGCTGCAATATTTTAACTTTTAGAATACAAGGAAAAATTGTCATCACCACTCACTATTTGAGTTTAGTGAACTTTGTTAATTTTTCCTGGTTTTGAAAGTAAATGCAACCAAAATGGGCCTATACTTTGAACACAAGTAACTATTCATCGGTTGTAATATATTAACTTGGAAAAAAACCATCTAGTAAATACTGATTTCAGATTGCAAACACATTTCTAATAGGTCTGAGCTTACCATTACTTTGGTTTTTCTTTCTGTATTTACACTGTAATTTTTGACAAAGTATTTTGATGAAGGTAAAACAGCCATCTTAAATTTGTAAGACATGTACTGTTAAATGTACTAATACCAATTAAAATAATAAATCCAGTGAATTTCTCAGGTCCCAATCATCTTTTTTGGTGCTGAGGATCAAACCAGGGCTTTGTGCACGCTAAGCACATGCTGTATCATTAAGCTACACCCATAGCCTGTATCTTCATTTCTTTTAGTCATGTTTATTTTATTTTTTCCAGTCATGTTTCTGCAAGATGCTCTGGTTTGTTTACAGGTTTTGGTTTGCTTACAAATTTTATCAAATATATTTTAAACATCATAAAAGTTAAAAGAAAAGTAGATTCACATGATCTTTTAGGAAAATAGAATGGTCCAATTTCTTGTTGGATGACTAATAAGATAACAATATCATACTTCCTTTTTGTCCTCTGTAATATATATTGCTCACTTACTGTTAATGATTTTGAGAAAATTCATTCAAGATGTTATCAAATGAGGTTTCAGTCTGAGCTTTTGTTTAATAAATTTTACTATCATTGTCAGTCTAGAGTACTACTGTCTAATAGAACTTCATGAATTAATGGAAACATTTTATATCTGATGCTTAATATGGTAGTTTCTGACAATTTTCTTTAAAATATTTGGCTGGTGGTTACCTAATTGGATAATGAAGTCTAAAATATTTTCTCTTTGAATTCATCTTCTGATCTCTGTAATTATTATGAGATGTTTTTGTCATTTTTCTTCTGTACCATTATGGGCAGAAAATAAAATTTGAATTCTCAAATGTGTTCAATGAAAGTTAAAAAAAGAAAAAAACAAAATCACAGTACTATACAGTGATGGGGTCATAGTACACAAGCTAGCCAAACAATACAAAATTGAAGAACAATACAATATCAATAATTCATCTTACTGCATCATCCTGCTTATAAGTTTAGTGTTTTATAGCATAACTATAAATAAGAGCTGTTTAACAAATCCATAATATACCTTAGATATACAGAGCTCACCAATAAAATGTACACACACTTCAGCGGTTTGTTGTACTAATAAATGTCTGCAAGGTAATGGCATTCAACTGTGCTCAACGAAGCTTATAGGTCTTTAAAAACAAAACTTACTATAGCATACCAATCTTCGAGAGCACCAAATTAGAAGTCATTGGGTCACCCCCAAAAGACCATTAAGGCGCTTAAAAACATCCAGACAAGGGTGACTTAATGAGGAACGCTGGGGAGATTGGAGGTAAAATAACAAAGGCAAGACCAACAAAAATGTCTCATTTCTCAGAGCAAAGCAGTCAGATAAAGAATGTGACAAGCCTAAAAACTGATCAAGAGTAAATAACCAATGTCAACACAGGCTTTGTAGCGGATTTCCCTTTGTCAAAGGGTGAGCATCCCACTGAAGTCGATATTCAATAAATAAATGCATTAATTCAATGAAAAACCTGAATTTCTTTTAGAAATAGTGTTTGGTAGGTTTTTGGGCCTATTAATGATAGTAAGTTGTAGTTTATCACAGACAATTGTAGATCAACAATAAAAGCCATGTGCTAACTTAAGAAATACTAAAGAGGAAAGAAATCATGAAATCAGCAAAAGTCAAATCAAAATAAATAACATCTATTTTGATTAAGAACAAAAGGAGCTTTGCTATCTTCACATCAGTTCAGTTTCGTAAGACTGATTTTCAAGTGACACAGAGTACACTAGGAAGCCTGAGTCTTTTAGAAATGCAAAGTTCCATCACTGATTTCTATAAAAAAAGCACATTTTCACAATTATCCTTTAACATATTTATCACTGAAATTCCCTGAGAAGGTATATACATTATGATTCTGTCTTGTGTATACCAAATACTATGATATTGTAAATAATTTTTTTCTTAGTCATTTGTCATGTTGTGTTGGTCTACACTCAATGCATTTGTTCCTTAGGAGTTTTATGGAAATCAATCCATTAGAATGCTATGTTAAAAATTGTATCTGGTAAGGGAAACACTATCGTGAAATTTACACCTTGCAAAAGAAAGGTTAAGAAAACTACTTCATGTGTTGTATTTTAAATCTAAATTTCATATACTGTCTTTGCTTACATTAATCTAGTAGTCACTGATTAGTATAAAACTTTACCTCCATAAAAACAAGAAAAATATTCACATATTATTGAAAAAGTACAATCCTAAAAATTTATATTCTCGGGAATACTTAATGAAACTATTCTCATGAAATGCTGATTTTAAATGTTAAACAATTTACTACCTACCTTGGACTTGAGGGAACCTCCCCAGTTTTCATCCACAGACTTCAAGAATAGCTCCTGCATATAGCTACAAAAGGAAAAACAAGAATTAAAAAACTTGGTCTCAATTAAAAAATGTGGGTTGCAGGGGATAGCTCAGAGTGACAGAGCATTTGCCTCACATATAAGAGGCCCTGGGTTTGATTTCCAGTACTACAAAAACAAATTTTAAAAATCCATAGCACAAACATTAGTTACGAAGATATACAGGTCTTAAAAACAACAGCAACAAAACACCAGAGTGCAGCTAGGCCAGAGTTCCTGTCAAGCAAGGAAGTAATGGAGGCTCAGGTAAGGTGTGTTCCTTTACTTGTAGTTTCAGTTAGACATGGGCAACTGTGGTCTGAAAAGTTTCCATGACACACTAAGTTCCGGAAATAGTTCAGAAGTTCTAAATTATGCATTGTTCTAAATAGTGTGATGAAATCTTATTCCATCTTGTCCAAAACATGGAATCACTGTTTTGTCCAGAGTATCCAAGGTATGTATGCTATTAGTCACTTCACAGCTGCCTAAAATATCTGACATTGCGCTATCAGAGGACTTGTACTCAAATATCTTTTAATTTATGTAAAAGTAGTAATTCTGGCAATTCAGCTATGTCAGCACACTGTTACAATTTTCTGCTGTGAGTCTTGGAATGCATTCCTTGTAAACGTTCTAGAGATGAGTGCCCAAACTGCAACTCAAAACCCGCTCATTTATTGTAATGTCAACACCGCAATTAAATCTGAATACTGAGGTTTTAGTTTAGAACAAACTCATACATTAACATCTTTTATCTTACAAGAAAAACAAATAATACCCATATCATAGATTTGCCACTCTGGTGTACTGAATAGTAGAGGAACATAAACCCTACTTGGGAGTATTCTTATACCTACTCTAAAATACTGGAGGAGATAAGGACATTGGACAATGAACTTTAACAAGGTGTCCTAGGAAGGTCTTCACAAAATCTTAAATCGAACACAAGTATATATACTGTACTATACATACATACATACATATCCATCTAAGATAGATCCTTAATAAGAATTCTTTCAGGCTGCTTTTAATATGCGATCAATGGTTTAAAATTAAAGTCCAACGTCTTGTAAAAGTAATTATTATAGGAAGGCTATGTAAAGATGATATAAAAAGCCAGAAAAATCTCATTATAAAGGACTCAAATATAAATATTTTTCCTTAATGAAATTCAGTTGAAATGAATTCAATTGTAAACACTGCTTCTAGTTATAAAACCAGCACATTCTCTTTATAGTAAAAGCTTATTATAAAAAACTCAAATGTAAATATTTTATTGCAATGAATTCAGTTGAAATGGATTCAATGGTAAATACCCCTACTTCTGGTTTTGTAGCTGTAAAGCTTACTTAATTCTTTATAAAGACAAGCATATATGTGGGAACACCTTGACTCTGAGAGAAGGCAGTAATGTTAAAATCATAAGACATTTCACTTCTTCGTTTTTGGATTTGCTTTTTATGGAGGTTGAACTGCTAAACAGTGATTTACTTTTAATGCTCTAAAGTTAGCACATAATTAAGAAAAAAAAGTATGCACCCCAGGGATATTTGTTTAAAATATCTATGAAAATACAGAAAAGTACAGAGTAGAAATTTAAAAGCCACATTTAACATTGTGGTAATTCTGGGCTAGATCAAGAGTTCTTCAGTTTTGAGGTGTCATAGATCTTTTTGATAATCTTATAGTATTTTGTTTTATTATAGGCTTTCCATTAATTCTCTGAAATCAGTGATGGATTTCATGTAAGAATTATGATAACCTCTAATGTCCTTTACAGCAATAAAATTTAAATTGACCTAATTCTATATAAGTTGCTTTTGTACAAAATCTGGACACTTTTGGTCAGAGAACTTGAGAAAAAAATCTTGAAAACAAATTCAGCCAGCTGGGCATGGTGGCACACACTTTGTACTCTCCCAGCATTTGGAAGGTGGCCTGAGGCAGGAGGACTGCAGGTTTGAATCCAGCCTGGGCAACTCAGTGACTTGGCAAGATTGTGTTTCAAAATTATAAATCACCCATTGCTGCTGCCACAGCCCCCACAACCACCACCACCCAAACACCTCCTCCCCAAAATAGTCATATTACCAATAATGCAATGATTAGTGCTCAACATCACTAACCATTAGGGAGACAAAATAAAAACCACAATGAGTTATTTTATTTGTATATTCTAATAGGAAACAAGGAAGTGGTGAGGTTGTAGAGATATTAGAAGCCTTGCGCTGCTACTGGAATATGAACTGTAAATGCTATGTAAAATGTAATTGTAGTTTCTAAAAAACATTAAAATGTGATCTGAGATTCTGTATATAATCAAAAGAAATAAAAACAGGGGCTCAGATATTCATATAAGGTTCACGGCAGTCTTATTCACAGTAGTCAACAGCAGAAGCAACAAAATGTCCACCAACAGATTAAAGTATTAGAAAAATGTGGTATATAAACAGTGGAATATTCATTTTAAAACAAATTCTAACTCATCACACACAGAAGAACCTTAAGAACATTTTGGAAAGGATGAACCCTGAAGACATTTTAATAAGGCAATTACAAAAGATCAGTATCATATGATTCTCTAAATAACTAGAGTAGATGAATTTAGAATCAGAACACAGAATGGTGGCTATCAGGCTGGAGGAATGGGGAATTAGTTCACAGATATGGAGTTTCAGGCTGGGAGATGAAAAAGGTACCGGAGAAAAATGGTGACACTAGCTGTATGGTGATGTGGATGGACTTAATGCCTGAACTGAGCACTTAACCACGACTAAAATGATGAATTTAATATACTCTTATAGTAGATTAAAATCTGGCTAGTGATTTTTTCTTTGTGATCCTTTGAAAGTTTATGTTAGAGATTCCATTACTTTACAAAATGGCATTTCTCTACAACACTGTTCTTTTTCAATATTTTTCATATCATGACCCGTTGAAAATGGTAAAAAAATGTATGAGGACTGCGGCAAAATGAGGAAGCCTGCTTATTACTGGGGACGACCAGCCTGGGAGCCTGCATGTGCCATGTGGCTATCTCAGGGGCCGAGGAACTCACTGTGGCAGCACACTAGTAATCCATCCATGGCAAACATTTTCCGTACCATAAAGTGTCAAGTGACTAATTAATTAAAAACAATAAAGAGATATTCTTCAACAAACAGGCAGGTCACGTGTGGCTTCTAAGAAAATTCGTATTTATTTCCTAGTCTCAGGGGCCTTCTCAATGTCCACAGAACTCTGCGCACATCACAGCATACCACAAATTTTTAATAACTGGACTGTGAGTAGAAAATGTTAATTTCCTTCAGGATCTAGTCAGTATATGTACACTTAATGCAGAGATTTTCATTAAACAAAATTAAGTGACTTATTTAAACATGTAACTTTAAAATATTTCAAATGGAAAATGCAACTCAAAATTGAATAACTACATTATTAAACTCAAATTCTAAAAGCAGTAACTTGTGATACTAGTTGGTATTTTGCTTATGAATTGATAGTGCTCACATGAAAATCTTTTGTTTTTAATGGCAAATAAATTAACTAAAGGTTGCAGCAAACTTTAAATGTCTCACAAAGTGACCAAAATCATCTTCGGCTCCACAACCACAAATGCACACAGGATGAAACATATGCTACTTATAAATAATAGGAATTCTCTAAGGCTTTTATAAAGTACGAAAGAACTAAGAATATGTTAATACCTGCTATTCCTTGACTTTAATAGTTTCAACCTTAGCATTTTTACTTTTTAAAAGTGAACAACACATACATTGACAGAAACCTTTCAATAGAATAAAAATCAGGGAAGCAGGTTATAAAACTTCTTATAGCAAATTGGAGGCCTCTTTTTAATACCTGAGAATTGTATTTGCACAGACAATCGAACTCCAGGCACTATTAGGTCATTATTTCATTAGGATCATATTATGCTACTCAAATAACTTAATGGGAAATGGTTAGAACTAGATGGAAAAAAATACACAAAACTGCATATTTTGCCTTTGGACTCTTTATGTATTTCTAACTTATTTACGATTGCCAAGTCCTCCTAAACTTCATATACTATGTTCAAGGCGGGAAGTAGAACCAACTACCCCAGGTCTATCACTAGTGTGCCATTTCCTTGACTTGAAAATAAGTGATTCTATTCAGTATTCTTAAGATGAATTCTAGTTTTGTGATTAGCCAATTTCCCCAGTTTAAATAAGTAAATTTTAAGTAGCACTAAGATGTGTTTCAATGTTTGATTCTACACATCTCGTACATTTGTTACAATTTTGGAATAGCGTATGACTTTTATTGGAGGAAGACCTCTGTAGTAAAAACAAAAAAAATGAGTGGAATAGAATTTTTCCCTTCTTACTCAACTGGCTAATCTCACTTCATAAAATTTTAGCAATGATATAGTAAAAGACCAAACATCTTTATTTTGTGGCAATAATTTGTTGTAATTACAGTGTCAGCTACTTTAGCTGAATCTGCAGCTATAACAGATACAGATTAACAGTGAGACAAAAAGTGGTCAATGCTGTTTCTCAATGGGTAACTAGATCCCCAAATAATTTATCATCGTGAACAAAGGCCATACTTTCAAGTTACACATATTTTTTAACTAAAAAGAAAACAGCATTTGTCACTACTACCTTTGCAAACCTATAAACTTGATTCAAGTAAAGAAATATTTTACTACTGTCCACCCTTAAGCAGTTGATTTATTTTTGTTAAAGTAACTGTGACTCTAAAGAAATGTGACAATAAAAACTCTTGAAATAAACTATGTAAGCTGAGTCAATTAAATGTTTTTATTTTCATATAACATAGTACAGCAAAAAGAGCAAAAGTGATAAAATCAGATGTATGTGGTCTAACTCACAAGTTGCCGTTTACAAGCAGCACTTTGCTCTGTTTTGGCCCTGGGGATTGAACTCAGGACCCTGTTTGCCAGGAAGACCCTAAGCATGCTCCTTTTGAACATTTGTTTACTTTGTTTCAAAAAGTATCATTACTTACCTTTCAACAGTGAGAGGATTTTTTTTAAAAAAGAAAAAGGCCTGGTTTCTTTAAGTGCTCAGTAACAAGAGCGATTACTATGGTAGTTTCCTTTACATGCTAGGTTAAATTCAAGTTGTGTACTTAAAAACCATGTTCATGCACAGTTTAACAGTTTTCTGTGAAGGGACTATTATGGGGTTATCATTCACTGTTGTCCTAAAACTAGAATGTCACTCCAATATTTCTCAAACTTGCCACTCGAACTATCTTAGTGTTGTCACCTTTGATAGTTCCCTAGAATTACGTAGGAAAGTTTTGAAAATTACTGAACCTTGGTGCCCACCCTACATCAACTAAATTAGGATATACAGGTGAGACCTAGGCATCAGTAGTTTAATTACTATTTCTGCTACTTTGAAAGCCCTCCAAATGATTGTAATGTCCAGAGATGAAAACCACTATTACCTTACTTATAGGAAAAAACTGCAAAATGATAAAATGGTAGGGTTTTGCTCAACAGACTATCAAACTTATTCTAAAGTTACCAAGTAATTACTGACTAAAGTAAAGCTAATCTAGTATAGTTTTCTTTTTTGTATGAAATATAGGTTATAACCATATATTTTATTTTGGAAACTATTTTTTTTACATACTATATTTATTTAATTTTTAAATTAACACAAAGTTGTATATATTTATATGGTACCATTTATATATTACTTAATGTTTAAATGAAGGTAAGTGCTATCTCCTCACACATTTATCATTTCCTTGTGATGAAAACAAATCCTCTTTTTACTGAGACAAAAAATTTTAGTATTAACAAAATCCTATACAGTATTGAAAAAAAACCAAAAAAAGGTCAAAAACTGTAATTAAACTTGGCTTTTATTTTCCTTAAGTGCTAGTTTTTTTTATATTAGTACATTCAAAAACCAACTCAATATAACTAGTAACAATGCATTTGTTAAGTAATAATATCAATAAATGCTATTAAGTAAACAAAAGCAAAAATTTCAAATGCTGAAGAGAATCCAGATCTGAAGAGTAACTGTATTTTATAAGTCTTCAGAGGGTTACCCTTAAATAAAACCATAACATTTAAAAATGAGGAATAATGCTTATACTATAGTATGAGCATTCTATTATTTTGATACCCTATTAAAAATGATATACTCCAATATACAAGAAAACCATTTTCCAAGTATTACTTGCATTTAGTGTAATTTCTTAAAATCAACTTTACTCTTTTTATATACTGGAAAAATGTACCACGCAGAAAATGTTTTTAGCAAAATTTGGCCAACTAATCTCAGGGAAAATGTTTCCATAGAAGCCATGTTTAGTGATCTGATGGTTTAAAATTTAATTCACTGCCAGATGTGGTCTACTCTGGGACACTGAGGCAGGAGTACTGCAAGTTCATGCCACGCCTTGGCAGTTCAGCTACTTATTAAAGTTAAGGGAGGGGTGGGGCTCAATGCCAAGGCCAACAAGTTCAACTGCCAGTAATATAAGCATCACTCACACATACACACACACACACTCACTCGCTGCTCATTTCCATATTTTAAAAAATGACTGAAGCAATAAACTAGTTACAGTTGGGTAAATAATGAAGGGCACTTAATATTTTGTGATCTAGGAAGAACCTTTTGTCAAGATTTCACAGTTTGTCAAAAAGCAGATTTTTAAAATAATATATAAAGAAATCAGTATCTGCTGATACTTTCTTATCTATTGTCCATTGTGATGAGTCTTTTTAGGAACCAAAATAGGCTAAAAGAAATTTGTTTGTAATTTTGGCAAATCAAACGAGCAAATGCACTTCTCCCATATGATACTTTTGCATTAAGCTATTTACTTTTGAGTGTTTCCTGCTGGATTTTCAAAACAATTTAAAGTAATGTTTTATGCCCAAAGAAACTCAGAAAGTTTAAACTTATTCTAATACACTATTAAAGTACTATTCTTTTCTGTTATTTTAGTTTCTGCTGGGAAGTTACAAAACATAAGTAACATTCAGCTTAATTTGAATCATGCTCCAAAAAAGGTAAGAATACACTGAAGAATCTTTTCACAATCAATATTCCACTAAAACACTCAATAAAAGTACACAAAAATAATATACCTACAGCAGAGGGGTAGGACAGCAATGATGAGACTTTCATTTGGAAACCAATATAAAGCCAATAAGGCCCTCAGGACGCCCCACATTCCTTCTCTCCATACAAGCCTTAGCAGCCAAATTATGAATGATTCAGAGTCATCACCAGGAACAATGCATTCAAGTCTACTGATACTTAGGAAATATCACACAACGAAAGGAAATAATGAGAAAAAGAGAAACAGGATTATTATATTTCCTAAGGTTCAAATACTGGTAAACATGACTCCAAGCTTTAATATCTTAGAAGTTTTTCAGTGAAACAAAATAAACCCTTAGCAAGAAGTAAAAACATTTTAGAAAACAGCAAGGTATTTTTTATTTTAGAGAGGAAAAAAGATAAACATAACAAAAATAGTACTTATTTGCTCCTAAATGTTTAAAAAAATACAACCTACAATAATTTAAAAGATGGAAATCTAGTAAAAAAATCAACATTCACTCAATAGCCTTAAAAACTGAAGATGAAGGTGCTATGTTGCCAAAGCTGCCTTTTCAAAAGCACTTCTATTGGTGCTGATATTGCCACTCAGTCCACTGTTCAACAATAACTTATTTGCCATAAAAGGGCAATTATGATCATCTTTAAGAAAGGCTACAAATAGCTGAAAATAACACAAAGAACAGCTGGCGCATGTTCACATTTTGTTAACAGTGTGTATTGCAATGAATTCTTTAAAGAAATCAATGCATCTGGAAACAGCCCAAAAGGGAATAAAATAAGAGAATCAGTCCAAAAGGGGGAAAAAAAAAAAACCCAAAAAAAACCTCTCTGCCTCTGACTCTTTATAAAATAACTTTTAAATGGCTTGTTTTTAGTTTTTCTATTGCTTATTTCCATAATGACAAATGTGTTTTATCTTTAGAATAGGCTATACCACCCCAGACTTTGTTATGACAGGAATTGAATTCAGGGGGTGCTGACATATCCCCAGTCCTTCTCTTATTTTTATTTTGAGACAGTCTTGATAAGTGTCTAAGGTTGGTCTTGAACTTGTGATCCTCCTGCTGTAGTCTCAAGAGTAGCTGGGATTACAGGCATGCACCACCACAGATTACTCAATTTTTTTTCAGATGGGTTTTGTTACATTGCCCAAGCTGGTTTTGATGTCCTGGGCTCCCATGATTCTTCTACTTCAGCTTCCTGGCTGGGACTACAGGTGCACACCACCCTGGCAGGCTAAGGTGTATCAGCTTTAAGACATCAGTTGATTCTTACCTGTTTCTAATTTTTACTTATTTTTAATTTTCTTAGGTTAACATCTTAATATTAGATGTTAAATTTAAGTCCAAGAAGCACCGAATATTCTGTATTCTGGCAATCTAATACCCCTCTGAGTATTTCTTATACTCCTAAGAGGATAGTGACTTTTGGCTTATTTCGGCATTCCAAAGAAGAAACAGTACTTAGAATATAAATGGAAATATTATTTTGATTCTGAAGTAGATAGGTCTAGGAAATGCAGCTTTAAGGTAGCCTGAAATACTTTAAAGGTTTATTTTCTTTCTAAATATTAAAATCTACAAATGTGACAGAATGTTTTCCTATGCTTAGACAGAAGCTGATACTAATTTATAAAGACTATTATCACATTAAAGGAAGATGTAAAAATATTTTCAGTTCAAACAAATAATGCCATAAAATGAACTTTAAAACCCTGTTATACAGGTACATGTTATTATAGCTACTTACTAGCTGTATGACCTTTGGCAAGATCTGTCTGCCTTGGCTTCAACTATGAAATGGGGACCCTGATGGTACTTATCTATTATGAAGGGTATTATATAAATCAGTTCACCTGAAGTGCTTGGAGGAGCGCCTTTACATATGACAACAATGAATACAAGTGGCCATTACTGTATTATGAAGCAAGTATTTGTCATTATTTAGCATTGTTGCTGTTCAAGTGTCTTAGTGATACACTGAATTTGAACTGCTGCCAAGCTCACTCATATCCAAAAGACCCTTCTTGGTGAATGTTTTTACACAATTAGAACAATCTGTTACAGATATTTACATATTGTTTCTTTTGAACAAATATGTTCTTATACCGATGCTACAGACACTACTAAAGTGAAACTATTTTAAGCAACTGTGAAATTTCTTTAGTACTACAATTTTACGCACAGTTAGCTTAACCTCCATTTCATCCTTCTGTATTTTACACAGCAGTAGCACTCTGATGGTTAAAGCTTAAAATTTTTATTTTAAGCTTTACTTACTAAAGCTGTTTAAGCTGACTTCTGAATTAGTCTGAAAATGCTTATAAATTTTCCAGGCAAATGGAAAACTAAATATTTTGATACGCTGTCAAAACTGAGAAACACTGTCACTTTATTTAAAGACTTGTTTGGGCCTTAAATAAAGCCAAGTTAGGTAATATATTACTGTCAAACATAAAGTAATGGGAACCATTCTAGCCTATGGTAATCAGAGAGATAAAGATGTGATAATTTTAAATAAAAAGTAGTAATAGAATTGTTAACTACACATGCAAAAGAGACCTGCACAGGGCTGGGGATATAGCTCAGTGGCATAAGTGCCTGCCTAGCAAGTGCAAGGTCCTGAGTTCAATTCCCAATGTCAAAAAAAAAAAAAAAAAAGAAAGAAACCAGAGATCTTCAAAAGAGACCTGCACAAAGCTAGGCCGGTGTTTTATATAACTGATTCAATTTCTTATAGAATCTCTGTGAAGTATGCCTTCCTATCAACATTTTCAAGATGACAAGAAAAAGTATAGAGGTTTCAGAACTTGGGGCCCTCGAATCAAAGAGATTAAGATGAAACTAGGTTCGGACACTAATTGTCATGTAATTTTGGACAGATTATGCCCTAGTTTTCTTCTCCTGTTAAATAAAGGTAAAAGTATTCATACTGCAGGCTTGTTATCAGGACTAAACAGAAAGCATGAGTAAAACACCGAGCATGTAACCAGTGTAAAATAAAAATTCAAAGGTAAGCCAATGTAATCATGACATCCACACTGAAGATTCTGGAAGAATTTACTAGTTCAAAGTCACAAGGTCAGTAAGCAATGAAGCTGAGATAAAAATTCAACTATTTTAAAACATAAAAAGACAGAAGGAGATGAAGTTCTAACTTTTTGTGGCCTACTTGGAGTACACATAAATTTCAGGGCAGACAGTAAAACATACACTGAAAAGTATAATGACACTGCATACAGCTGGAGAGCTAAAGTTAGTCCAGCTATAGAATGGAGTGGAAAGTAGAGCAGACTCAACCATTTACTCAAACTTAGTGTAGTATAGTAATACTGAAGATAAATACATGTATCACCTTTATATTCTCTGAAAAGACTTTTTCCACCAGACCCAGTGATTGAACCAGTCAGTGCTGACTTGCATCCTAGGCCCTTAAATATGTTGAGATGGTCATCCCAGGGAGTTGGGATTTCAGGCCTGTACCACCTCACCAGCCAAGAAGGAGATTTTAAAGAGAAGATAAAAGCCCTCTATCCAATATATGAACTTCTGGGCTACATTACAGAATAAGTAGTGGTACAACCTGCTGATCTATTGCCTAGTTTTTACTGGTGAGTGATATCAAGATATTTTAAGATGCAGATAGAAGAAACAGTATTTTCTCAATCTGTACAGTGTCCTCTAAAAAAGTCACTTTTAAACTTTTATCTATCTGACACAGGCCTATAATCCCAGCACTCAGAAGGCTGAGGCAGGAGGATTGTTGAAAAGTTCGAGACCAGCCTGGGCTACAAAGTGAGCTCAAGGCCAGCCTGAACTGCACAGCGAGACCTTGTCTCAAAAAGAACAAAAAAGTAATAAACTTTTGTCTATCAAATGTTTCCTAAATCTCTGAAATTCATTACTAGGTAGTAGATTAAAAATATAAATAAGAATATTAATAGGAAAATTAGAACTGTGATTAGTTTGATAGCTACATTTTTTCATAAAGTGACTTTTTATATTGCAAACAAATAGCTTAATTTTTTGCTCTAATGTCATTTGTGGTCTCAAAAAATATCATGACTTTCACTTGATCTATTACTCTAAAGAGTTGAAACCCAATAATATAATTTTATTTTGCAGTGGCTTTAAAATGTGGGTCTCCTTCAACTTTTACAATAAGCTTGGCCTAAGGAAATGTAGCTGCCTGGGTTGGTGTGCCTGCTTGCTTACATGCACTAGGGCCTGGATTTGGTCCCAAGCACTGTGAAATGAATTAAGTAAATGAATTTTTTTTTTTTTTTTTGGCGGTACTGGGGATCGAACTCAGGACCCTGCGCTTGCTAGGCAGGCGCTTATTCCACTGAGCTATATCCCCAGCCCGAATTAAGTAAAAGAATGAGTAAGAGCTCCACTCTAGGAAAGGCCTTGAAAAACTCTTTAGTATTAAACTTATCTTTTCAAAATGCAATCTTATATACACATTGTAAAATTTCATATAATACACAACAACGGCACAAGATTTTAAAGTTAAAATCTGTAATTTCCTTGTTAACGTATATCAATTGGTAGATTCAAAATACTGAAATTTAGTATTATGTTTGCCATAATGTATGTCAACATTTTTTCCAAATTAATAAGCAGTTACAAAGAGTAAAATTTTCCTATTACTAATTTTGTTATTATATTTCCTCTTGATTCAACTGATCCAGAAGCTGGGAAGTAGAAAAACAGAAAATTTTCTTCCAAATTTTTGTCACTGGAAATCTAATAGTTTATGATTTATCTCTCATGTATTTTCTTTTGCCCTATTTTGCCAATAGCAATGACTATTATATTACCTGAGTTCTCTAAATTTTCTATTTTTTTCTTGCTTTTTCCAAACACCAAACCAGATACTACTACCACTGTCATTATCACCAGTGGAAATGTATTACCAAATATCTGTGTATGCCAAGCACAATTCTAATGAATTATATGCATATTACCTCAATTAACCCACATAATCTCCTTATGAGACAGGAACTATTACTATCCCCCACTTGCAGACAAGAAAAAGAGACACAATGATCAAATAGTTCATCAAAGAGCACACAGAGTGCTTGGGAGAAGATCTGAATCCAGACAGTCTGGTTCCAGAACCAGTGTCCTTAACCGCTAGTCAAACTCACTGCAATTCAATTAAGACAGAATGAATAACAAATTAAGCTGGAAAAATTATATTGCTTTACACAGATGAGTAAGTTACCTAAATATATTACTTCTAGGAAGTTGTGTGATTTGGTGACCAGGTTGACCATAAGACCAATAATTCTGAAATAAGGAGAAAATGTGCTAAATCCAATTAAATAAAAATATTTTGAAGGGAGAAAAAAAGAAACCCACGATATACTGTAAAACCTTGCTAAACCCAGCTTAAAAACAAAACAAAAAAACTACAAAAAACCCAGAAATATCAGGAAGGTAGTAGCTAAATAGGGGCATATAATCAAGAAAAAAAACCCATACGTTCTACAAGAAAAATGCCTGAAAGGGGCTAGTCTTTAAAATACAAAACCTTAAATGAAGGAAGAGATGGGGGAAGAAGAACCTAGATGCCATAATAAATTAAAATTCACAGAATTAAAAAGCTATAAAAAGGAGAAAAATAATCTACCCCCTGAAATACTATGTTTATCTTACAAATCTTAGAAAACAGAAATTGAAAAATTCTTGATGAAAAAATATTTGATTTATGTTTATCCGTAGGAGAATCCCAAGAATCTATTTTAATCTGATGGTAATACTCACTTAAAAATATATTAGTTACTAGAATTACTAAAAAGTGCCAAATAATCTCTTTTTAGGTAGATGTGGAATGCTTATATCCTTATAAATAAAATGTGGAAACAAGAGGTCTATATTTACAGTTAGTTAACATAATAAAAGAAGATTTCTGATGGATAATTACCAATATGAAGACCAGTTTTTAAAAAATTCTTTCAAGATTTAAAGTATCTTTCAGGATATATGTAAAATATATTAAAAAGGTAATAAAAAAGATATTTATCAAATAGCTATAAAGTTCTATTATATTTTCAACATAATTTTTAAAACATCACCTTTCCCAATATATTCTTAGTAAAAACGGCCTTATTCAAAGACAAAAACTTGTAATATACTGTGTGTTAAAGGCTAGGGAGTGAGAAATATTATAATTCTTACATGGCTAGGTATAGTGGGACATGCCTGTGTAGCAGCATTCTAAGAGTCTGAGCAGGGGGGATCACAAGTTCAAGTCCAGCCCAAGCAACTTAGTGACTTAGAACCTGACTCATAAAAAGGCTGGGGATCTAGCTCAGTGCTAAGACCTTGGGTTCAATCCCCAGAACCACAAAAACAAAAGAAAATATTCTTTTACATTTCAAAATTTATTGGGAGATCAAGAAAAGCAAAACAATGGATAAAATATAGTGCAAATTAAGGTATGCCTAAGTGCTTTACGAATATAGAGAGGTAGGTTACATAGTTTATATGTTACAGATTTTTACTTTCATTAAATGAGGACTATCTATAATTATGACTTAAAAAGTAAGGTTTTGACCTAAACTGAGTGAAAGAGGACTGAGTATCTTTACTGTTACACATGATCATGTACGAATAATTTAGAGCAATAAGTATACATATTAAATCAAGTACTTGTTTTCTTCCTTTTCCTTCTTTTCCAACAAGATCTTGCTATGTAGTCCAGGCTGGTCATGAACTGTAGATTCTCTTGCCTCAGGATCCTGAGTGCTGGCATTGTAGGTGTGCACTATCATATCAGTATCTACCTCCAAAGTACCACTTCTATGTATCTATAAATGTGGTTTGAATTTAAATGGTGGCTTGGTCAACATGCCATATTGGAAAGTACTAAGTTTGTACAAAAGGTGCTAGTAAATGCTTGGTAAGTACATCCTGAAGTTGGTACGGAGGTGCATTCCTGTAATTCTAGCACTTCAGGAGGCTGAGGCAAGAGGATCACCATGAGTTTGAGGCCAACGTGGAATAACACAGTAAATTTAAAGCCAGGTGAACTACAGACAGACCCTGTTTCAAAAAGCCAAGGGCGGGGAGAGAAAAATATATATTCAAGATTATGAGATAAAAGCAAAGAAAAAACCCCACTGGATTTGGTACAAAAGGTTACTAGGATACAAACTCACATTAAACTCTTTAACTCATAATTAGTTGGGCATATATTTAACTGTCAGATGAGTTGCTGAAGGGTCTAGATACAGTACATAGTTCAATTAAGAATGAAAACTGAACAGGAATAGAATTAATTTTAGAAGTAAGTGATCCAAACTTGGTTTTACTAAAATTATACTACAGAATTGGGGTATTACGAAGAAGTACTGAAGAAATAAGTAAAAATAAGTACTTAAGTAAATATTTTTTATATGTACTTGAGTTATAATTTAGGCATTTTATATCAAAGGATAGATTTTTCAATTTACTCTTAATTACAAGGGTGTGTGTGTGTGCGCGTGTGCGTGTGTGTGTGTATAAGATAAACACTATTTACTGCAGTAGAAACCTTACTATTCAATCCAAGTTTGGGGTCTTAGCAAATAATCACTATTGGCTGATTAGCGGTATGGTCCAGACAAGAAAACACAGATTCACTCAGATTCCTTCAGCAGCTTGTCACATCCAGGGAAGTAGGGGCAGGGATTTAGCTAAGTGGCACAGTGTCTGCCTAGAAAGTGTGAAGTCCTGAGTTCGATTCTTGATAGCTCCCCCAAAAGGGGGGGTTCATATTAAACTAGTTATACCGTATGCCTTAAATCTATTTAAAATAAAGTTTTAAAAATTTGTTTAAGATTATATTCATATATAATAAAGACTAATTTACATGTAAGGAAATCCAAACAGAAAATGTATTACTGGTATATATGAACCAATAAAGTGAAATCCCTGTTAAGACTGTGCAAGTCTTTGTCATACTGGGAATTTCAAATTCATGATACTCAGAAATCAAATGAATGGGTTTTCAAAGTGTATCTGCTTGTTTTTACGAACTATAAAAGTATAATTGGTGTTAGAAACAAACTACCTAACCACAAGAAAAAAAAAATTACTGTTTGAAAGCTTTATACACTGTAACACCTCAAACAAAATCCAGCATAAGAATATTAATAACTAATATTCTTATGAAACTTTAACAGAGAGATACTAAAATTTTATCTCATTCCAAACACAGGGCTATCAAGAGTTCAGGGCTTCTGTGGTTTTGCCGGCAGTGCTAGGGATAGGTGCGGCCATGCATGGCCGTTCCAGGGTGGTGGCCGACCGGGGAGCTGCACCCTCGACTCTAATGTGCACTTTTATTGGATAACATATATTCTCTTGTTAGGCTGCTTTAAAATTTCCAGAAATGGAAGGGTTTTAAAGAAAAGATTTGAAAACATTAAATTATTAGTTTTAACAAGTTCAAAACATATTTTACAGAACAAAACTAATATTTTTGTATCAATTTTCAGATGTTAGAGATGAAATCAGGTATCCAGAATTAGCCATGACTAATGTGTGAAATAACAGTGAGTAAATTAACATGATGTGTAAATTAAGAGCTGTTGTCCAAATTTAGTTGTAACTTATGGCCTATAATTCTGTTCCTTGTTTTCTCATATCAAACTTCATCATAAAACTAGCTTATTACTAGTGAACAAAAGCATACGATAAATTACCCTTTGCCTCCACTTGGTGCCTTCTTGTTCCCCATAGCCATGATAAAACGGGATCCTGGTAGGTAACACCTTTTACATTCCCACACGCTTTCACTGATCTGGAGGGCCAGGCAAGATCAGTTCATTGTAGTAAGAAACGGGTAAAAGCCAGAGTTTTCTTTTTACTTGACTGATTAAGCAATTTACATTTTACCTTATCTCCAAACAACTGAATACAACACATGCATCAGAAACAGTACCTTTTTGGTTTCAAATTGTGCTTCTTCCTGACAGCATCCTCTGCAATCAGGATCCAGCTGAAGTAGGTTGAACTGTCCAAGAAGATCACAGGAGCTGCAGAGCAGGTTGCTAGAGAAGCCTAACTCTCTGCATCCTTCTGATGAAAATTCTGCCTTGAAAGCAGACACCTGAAAACAAAAATGAGAAGAACCCCACAATTTTATATTTATGTTGCAAAACTTCCAAAAAAGAGATGAGCCTGAAATCTAACACAATGGAGATGAGTTACTGAAATGTTAATCTGGAGAAAAATTCTTAAGTACTTTTGAATTCTACAACCTTACAGGACTCTACAGTTCTCTCTATCCCATAGCTCTTTTCTTAAAAATTGTGACGTTTTAGTTTAGCAAAAAAGATATATCATTTTATGATATGTATATGACATCTTTTATTAATATATAGTAACTTTTAAGAAGTAATTTCTTTGTGAGAAATTATAAGAAAGAATAATTTCCATTTCATTTTAAGGACTCAGAACCAATTTATATGGATTGTGGAATAACATTTATCTGCAGACATACTTTATAGGGGAAGGGCAGGAAAAGGTGGGGCAAGGGAAGGCAGGAAGACACAAGAAATCACAGTTTTGGTTTAGGGACCAGCTTCCACCATGTACAAGACAAGTGATCCTAGGCAGGCTGTCTCTCCTAAGCTTTAATTTCTTTACTGATAAAGCAAGAATCAATACTTTCTACATAATACAGGCTAGGCTGCTATAAATATTAAGTGAAGTTATATAAAGTAACCAATCAGAATGACTGACAAAAAAAGCAGGTTTTCAAAATATTACCTCTTTCCTGAACCATTCTTTCATTTCTTAGCCAATGTGGTGTACCTCCCTTTGTCTACAGCCAAGCCCTCTACCTGTGTTTTGGATTCTATCTTCTCACATCCACAAAGGCTTCATTTCATTCACAACTCAATCCTACGGTATAGTCAAGCTCTACGGTTCTAATTGCTCTTACTATATTCTGTCATTTCTAAACTGTTACTATTAACTGAGTTTCTGATCTACCACTCCACTAAATATGCTAAAATTAGCAAATCATCAAATGCAAAGGCCCTCCAACCAGTTCCGCTTCAGCTGTTCCCTCAGAGGCTCACCCTCCTCTTTTTTTTCTGTGTACCTCTGAAATGCCGCTGCTCCCCACAGTTCTGTTTTCGGCTCTAGCATTACTTTACCTACTTTCTGTGGACAGTCGCTTCCTCACCATGGTTTCAAATACCATTTCTTGAAACCTTTCCTCTTGAGTATCAAGCTTCTGAAGCCAAGAGCCCACGTGGTATCTCTTTTAGATGTTACATAGGCATTGTACCTTTAAAAATCTCTATTTAGCTTTTTTCCTCAAGTCTAGCCGTCCTTATGTATCCATTATCTTAGTCCAATGGTATCACTTCCCTGACCACCTAGTTTCCCAGTTCAATCGTCCTACACACTTCACCAACCTCCCAACATATTAGCTGACATCCTTTCCCAATTCTGTCTCTTAAAGAACTCTTCCACCTTCCTGACTCAAGTGCATAAATGATCACTGTCAGCTCTACCACTCATTATTTTCCCAACTGCATCTTTTTAGCTGTGACAAATTCCTGTAGTACCTGTAATCATAAAACAACTCCACGTACTTTTGTTAACTCTTTTACCTACGTCTATGTTGTTCTATCACTTCTTCACCTTCTAAATTTCTACTTATTTCCAAGCACTTAATTAGTATCAGTCTCCTAGGAAGCCTTCTCTGAATCACCCCAATCGTTAGCCACAGTACTTCTCTGAGGAAGAATTCTATGCACAGCTGTAAAATAGTACCATACATAACACTAGAATGTGAATATAGGATTACCGGACTCCCAACAATACTGAGCTCTTGAGGGTAAGCAGGAAGCTGTCTTTGTATCTGTAGCCCTTGAGCTAGTTCTTACATGTTTGTTTCATTTAAGCCTCTCTACCCGTGTTCTTTCCCACCTTCCACCGTCTCTCCCCGCACCCTCTATCTGCGTTTGTCTCTTTCCCACTCCCCCAGCTCTCATTCTCTCTCTGTGAGAAAAAAAGACGAAACAAAACAACAGCACAGCTTCAAATAGGAAGAATTTCAGATTGATTCCAACTATAGTACTATAGTTGATCTTCAAGACCAAAGGTCTGTAAACTTTAAGCAAATGCCACAGAGCAATTATGTTAGGCTTTAGTGACAGTATGGTTTCTGCTGCAATTACTCAACTCAGCTACTGTAGCACAAAGCAGCCAACAACAATACAGAAATGAAGTGGTGTCCCTGTATTCCAGTACAGCTATTTACAAGAATAAGAATTGCCTGGATTTGGCCGACGAGTTGTAGTTTGTCAACCCTTTTGTAAACTGACTAGGTAGAGTCAAAAACAGTGCCTTTTCCCAATAGAATACCACTAGCATTTCACTCAAATGCTGGTCACCCTCTTGGTCTTATATTAGTCAGTGTTTTAATGTGATACATCATATGTCTTTTTGCCCTAGATCTGTAATAATGCACAATGTATGTAATCTTCAAAATAGATCAAGTATCTCAGCAAAACAGAAGCAACATAGTTCTTTTGGTTGGCTGGTGTGCTTAATTGGTTAGGTTAATCCTCTAGAGCAGTGGTCGCAAACCTATAGTACATGTGCTGCAGTGCTCTGTGTGCATCACTGCAAGTTCTAAAAGGTTTGCCCATCACTGCTCTACTTTACCTATGTAAGACACTTTGTGCTATACCAATACTGTATTTGTGTAATTTGTTAAAAATGATCTGTAAGATTTACTTTACAGGTCAATTTGAAATCACTGTGGCAAATTATATTTTCTAAACATGGTTGCATTAATATATACACATCATCCTCTACATTCTCATCACGTGGCTGGCTGAGATGCGGACCGACACTGAAGCTCTATTGCTTCCTCTCCTGGAATCTGGGCAGAAGTTGTGACTATTCTGAGGAACCGACTGCAACAGAACGGTCCTGTGTGATTCAGATAGTAGCTCAGAGAAAAAAACAAAAAGCATTTACCTAGCCTCTCTTGTCCTCTCTATCAATTGTGGAACTTAGCCACAATGCTGTAAAGAAGCCTCAACTTCCATGACAACATAGGCAGGACCATGCAGAGAGCAACTGAGACACCTGGGTGACAATCAGCATCAAACATCAGACGTGTAAGTTAAACAGCCTTCCAATCTCAGGCTAGCCTTCAGCTGAGGTCTGATATGCCATGGAACTAACAAGCCATCTTGGCTGTGTTCTGTCTACATTGCTGACCCACTGAATCTGAGAGCAAAATAAACTGTTTTAAACCACTAAATTTTAGTGTAATTTGTTAAATACCCAATAAAAGTGAGTCTATTTTGAAAACTAAACTGATTAAGAAACTGTAATCAAAGGTTGTTTAACAAAATATAAATTTCAAGGGCATAATGTGTCAGGGACATTGCAATCTATACACGGCCAACGGGTAATTTTTTTTTTTTGCAGTACTGGGGATCGAACTCAGGACCCTGCGCTTGCTAGGCAAGCGCTTATTCCACTGAGCTATATCCCCAGCCCCTGCCAACGGGTAATTAAAAGTGGAATAGTTTGGCACCTCTGCCTTCATCTGTTTTATTACCTTTAAACTCTGAGTCAGATTCCCATCCAGCACTACATGTAGGCATGAAAATCACTTAAGCAGTGTCTAACTAAAAACTATAATACAAGGTTCATTAGCTCTATACTTTACCTTATCTCACCTTCCTTTAAGACTGAGGACATCAACAATAGTCTTTCAACATTTACAGGGATATAAACTGCCAGTGCCTACCATGTCCAACTACAATGTAGACCCCACTGGCTGGAGGCCTAGAAGTCTTCAGTCACTGTCTGTTGTGATTTATATCTATTTCCCTCCAAAGTGCATGTGCTCACAGGTGGGCTTTTCAAGGTGACTGTGAGGCATTATAGCTGACTTGCTGTTAGGAGGCCGGGCCTGGTTGACAGAGGTGAGTGCATCTCCCCTCCCACCTCCTACCCCATCCTGCTTCCCGGCTGCTGTGAGCAGTTTTCTTCCACCACACGCTCCACCATGCCCTCTACCATGCTATTTTTTCTTTGGAGCTGCTAACTGTGGACCGAAACATGAGCCAAAATAAACCTTGCCTCAAGTTGCAGGTAGGCAGTGTGCCTCAGCAACAAGAACAGTGACCAAGACACTGTCCTAAACCTGCAGCCACCTCACATCCCAGGAAAGTTTTGTAGACCACATCAGGAGGTCACCTCCCACGTGGAACTGAGGCTGCACCCCATAGGTAGGAAGCACCACCTTAGGATGGGGACTAAACCACAGAACCAGCCCTGAACACCAATCAATGAGACCATGGCTTTACCAGTATACCTACCTACGTAGGCTTCCTAACTACAAACAACTGGATCCTGTGTGTCTTTTTGCTATAAACCTCAAAGCTTCTGTCAGCTCCTTGAAGGCAGATCTTGAACTCTCTATCTGTGCTTCCCAACATGGGCATGCTTAGTTAAGCTCCTTCCCCATTCTTTACCGCGGCATGTCTTCTGTTTGGAGTTATGAAAACAGATGGCCCAGTCTGGTCTGTTTAGGACTCCTGGCACCAGGGCTTTTACTCCAAAACTAGTTACAGAATCATGCAACGATACTATGTAGTTTTATTCCGACTTTTACTGAGCACCTACTGATAGGTGGTATTCTGAACTACATAGACAATTTTATACAACTGCCAGCAGCACAGTGCAACCCTACTTTTGAACTTCTGAATGGGAAAAGTTACCACTTACCTCACAGTTTAAAAAGGAGAGAAAACACAGAATTTATTATCCTATTAAAAGGTGGGTACTTAAGGGGCTGGGGATATAGCTCAGTGGAATAAGCGCTTGCCTAGCAAGCGCGGGGTCCTGAGTTCGATCCCCAGTACCACAAAAAAAAATAAAAAAATAAAAAAATAAAAGGTGGGTACTTAGTGAACCTTAGTATTATTCCCACCTTCTGAAAACACATTTAAAAGCCACAAAACACTATAAAAGAATTTTAATCATTATATGAGACAGGGAATTGAGGGTAAGCATAGGGGAAGGTACAAGTTTCATGAACTTTTTTCTTATTTAGCTGTTTCCTTCACTGGTTTTCAAATCTGAGGTTTTGAATCCAAAGAACATCCAGATAACTACTAAGTGCTAATGCACAAGAGTTCAAAATTATGAATTATACTGTCTTAGTTCCTTTTCTCTCATTGCTGAGACAAAACACCCAACGCCCAAAATGAAGGAAGGAAAGGTTTATTTAGATTACAGTTTGTGGAGGTTTCAGTCTATACTTGGCTAGTTCTGAGGAACAGTGGCACATGGCAGAGGGGAAACTGTTCAGGGCAGCAGAGCACAGCAAAAAAAAACCAGCAAAAGGGAAGAATGGCTGCAAGCAGCCTCCTTTTCTCCCCTACATTTTAAACAGCCTACCCCACCCAGGGGGTGTGTACGTCTCACATAACCTCCATGCCCTCCACTTCCACAGGCTCAGGATATATACAAAGTAAGCACCCTGGCTTCCTGCTGAATCACTCAGCCTAACCTCTAGACTCCCCAAGTTGACACAATGTATCAACCATAACATATACTTATCTTTTTACTGCCAAAATATTAAATTTTATAAGAAAGACAAGCTTCTAAGGATGGAGTTTTGACTGGGACAATCATCTAACTCCATCTGAACGTAGGATTGACTAAGAAATCCCACTTTCATCTCTGTGTATTATTCACTATTTTATTATACTTAACACACACACTGGTACTGACTCAAGAAACTTACAGGTTTCTGATAGAATTCTGAGGATTTCAAGGCAGACAAAATCAAATAGATGGGTTAGAGAACAAACCCCATGATGATGAATACCAGAAACATGGCCGTTGTAGGAAACTCTCACCAAGCACTGGATATTTTGCTAAGTATGTTACATTATTACTTCATTTAAACTTACCTACTCTATGGAGCAGGTGTTATCCTCATTTTACAGAGAAGCAAACTGTGCTTAGGACAGTTTAGATGAATTATCTAAAACTACACAACAAACAATAGCAAGATTAAGATTCTAACCCTGGCCTACCCTCAAAACCTCTGCAGTGTGAACACTCTGCCCCACCAAAACGCATGTGGGGCCTTGTGGGAGGTATCTGGCTCCATAGGAGCAGACCCATTCTCACGGGACCTGGATAGCTGCTGCAGTATTTTTCATCTTTCCCAAGCTGCCACTTCCACTTTTGCTTTCTGCGTGAGTTGAAGTAGCCTGAGGCTCTCACAGATGCAGTGGTGTAGTCTAGGACTTTACAGCTTCTAGAATTGTCTGCTAAAATAAACACTATTTCTTTAAAATTACCCTGTCTGAGATATTCTGTTAGAGGGACAGAAAACAAAGGAAACCCCCATCACTACTGACTACCATATTTCGTAAAAATCCACGATACATCATTACTTTATGTACCACTAAAAACAAAAAAACTGACAACTGTGCCGCTCATTTCTTATGAGACACATGGAGATGGTGACCTGTGAAGAAATGGGGTGGGGTTGGGGCGTCTCAGAATCAATGATACACATATATAACCTACATTGACTTTTAGGATAGTGCCTTTCTGAATGAGGAAATGTATGTAATCTGAGCGAAGGATTGAATACCATTTAATTCTGGGAAGCTTTAATGAACAGCTTCCTTCGGCTATACTAAAATGTTACTCTCCCAGTGGGGTGCTGATCATAGTGTGCCTGGTTCCTGCCTATGTTCCATTGAGGTTGGGTGCTTTTCCACCTAATGCCATAGTAATTACCATGTACCCATGTTTGTTATAGCATAATTTGAAGCAGTCATGTGTCTTCCCAATGTGAGAGCCCGAGTGAATGAATAAAACCAAGAAGTACAGTTATTATTAGAGGGAAGACGACTGGGTGGGGGAACAAAGGAGATGAGGGCAGAGAAAACTGACTGATCCATAGTACATGCCTTTATGTGTACAACTGAGTAACAAATGCAAACATAACATTATGTAACACAGCATCCATTTTTAATCCCCCCAAGTGTTACTCTCGGATCCTTAGGTATACTCAGAATGCACTTTCAGATTAAGTCATTAATATCCTCCCAGTTGTCACTTCACTGAAATACTGATAACTATGTTCTACCATTAATTTGAAATTACGGTTATTGAGAGGCATAGTCAAATGGGAAGAAACTCAACAACTTGTCTAGTGTAAGGGCTGAGGTGTAAATTATCAAAGTATGAGCTGAGAATCAAAGATACATTTTTATCCTCTATTGACAGTAGTATCTCAACCTCAAATTGTTGGAATTGTTTCCTTACTCTTCTTTAGTCATATGTCAGGCTCCAAAGATCGGGCTAACTTCCACTTCTGCCCATCACTTCATTTGGTCTCTTTTCCGCCATGGGCCAACTGTGAAACAGAGGAGTTTTTCTAATTTCCTACTGTTTTTCCAACAATTCTTCATGCTCTTTTACATTTTCCAGGTTTTTGCTTCTTTTTGTAAAAACACTTGTCATTACAGAAAAAGGGGGAATAAACCTTAGAAACATTAAAACAGTTCAATAATGGAGACTTTTCTAGGATTTTCTCTTTTCCGAGGCATTTTTGTACTTTGGGGTGTGAGTGGGATTCATAACCACTCTATAGAAACTGCAGAAATCTCGGGGACATTGACAGTGCAGAGTAACACAAGGGAACTGGGAGCCCATTTACACCTCAGAGGGATGAACAGATACATGTGAAGCACAAAGAAAACCAACAAAAGGAAGATGGTCCCTGCATTCCTTTTGGCCGCACTCTAACTGGCAGGGGGCTATGAGCCATGGAAGGACACAAACATAAAGCTCTAATCTGGTTAAGATCACGGATCAGTGCAATGCAATATGAAGTCTGATGACAGACTATGCAAGGGAGAAATTACATCTGACTTTCCAAGTCTGGAAACTGAATGTGCGTTAAGCTTTGTGCTCTCTCTCAGCATTGCTTCACAGAGAACAAATAAGGAAATCAAGGCCAAGAGTAAATTATCTGCCTTAGATTATTGTCAGTTTTTAAAAGTTAAAAATAGAAATAGATTTCCTTAAAATTTGATGTTCTTTTTACTCAAAGTTATATAACATCGGGAATTTAATAGGCAGTTTGAGAGATTGTAGAAGATGGTATCTTTGAGAATATTTTTATGTGCAATAGTGTGTTGTGACTAATGAATGAGGGCAGTTGTGATGAACCCATGGCACATGTGGTACAGTGGCCTGTTTGTTATTAGTGAAAACTCAAAAGGTTCGCCATCACCGAACTGGTTTCATTTGGTGACTTATTGTGTGAAAGTTAGGGGAATGTCACATTAACAATGGGTGAGTAAGTTGATGCCTGTTCTAAAAAGGTTTCAGTCTATTGTGTGCTTACTTGCTATAGTTGAACAGTCACTAGGTAATTTTTAAGTGAGATCTAGAGTCTAAGCATCATATTTTAATCTCTTTACCCACAATTCTTACACAGACTTCAAAGGGAACTACTATGGTATTAAAACTATACAAAGTAATTATGCAGAATAGATGGCTGACAACAGTTTATAAATAGGCCTCAAAATTCCATGTTTTCAGAACTTTAGAATTCCCTAATTCATTCATCTGGTATTTTACTTAGATGTCAGGTACTGTATCACTATATGTGTATGTCACTAGTGATAAAATAACAGTCAGGTACAGTGAGGTGGTCTTTCTTTATGGAGGGAGGGACTCTGTCAAGGAAGTGGGGAGTGGGCCTCCATCAAATATCAAGAAATTAACATAGGAAATTGTGAAAGGTATGTGAGAACACAAATGCTCATCACTACCAGAGCATGCGGGAAAATCTTTAATTTATACTTGGGGTACAGAGAAGCTTTCCTGGTGGAATCAGTTTCTCAGCCAAACAATAAAGGATTAGAGAATAAGTAGAAGATAAGCCACATTTTGTTGAGAGGAGAGGATGGGAAGCTGGCAAGCAGCTTCTAAGTAATGGAAACCTGTTCAAACACCTGTTGCGAGGGAACCGAACATACATATGAAACAGGCGAACCCAATTCTCCGCCTCTACTTTTTTGCCTTCCCAGTAGAAGTAACTGCTGGAAAATAAACCTGGAGAGACAAACAAGTGCCTAGAAATACTAAGGAGGACAGTCTACCTAAAAAGCAAGAGGGAAGATCTCTGCACATACTATACAAGTTTAATTAGAAAGGGAGAAAATCAGATAAGGACACTAGCTAAGGATGGGCTTGTGTTAATTATAGGAAAACATAAGTGACCTGAATTTAAGTACTACCTGTAGAAATAGAATTAAGTGCACTAGCTTGGAGATTTTTAAGAGTTTAATAATTACATGGATTCAGACTTCCGGGAAGATGGCGACCAGGTGAGCGGCAGAGGGAAACTCTCCCAGAGACCGATCCTTTGCGCACGGGTGCCGGGTCCACGGATGCGAAATTCCATCTGATCGTGTTGCTTTCGGTGGCCTGAGCATTAGAGGGTCGGCTGGATAAGCCACAGCGAGAAGTGGGTGGGTCCTGAGAGCTGGGCGCCTGAGGCAATCGGCGCTGCCCTTGGGCCACAGCTCGGCTGAATCCGCGCACAACCGAGAGCGACTGCGGCGGGACGGACCCTCCCAGCTCCTGAACCCGATCGGCTCGGAGGCAGCTGTAGCCAGGAATTGTTGGAGGCGGTGGAGCAGAGCAAACTGGGAGAACGCGCTCCTCGGGCAGACTGCGCCAATCTGGGAAGCAGTCCAGGATCCTGCTCAGAGCCCCGTCCCCCGGAGCCAGCGCCGCGGGAACTGTGGCAGCTGCGGTCGGCGGTTCCTGCGAGAAAGCCGAGGAGGCGGAGAAGTGCCAGGGAGTGCCAGGATCTCCTGCCGGCACGGATCTCAGAACTCAGAACGGGTGACCGAGTGAACACCGCAGCAGGATTTCTGAGTTGTGAAGAAGCTCGACCCAGGGAGATACATCTGAGCGGCATTCCTGCCTGCACAATCCCAGGGTGAGTTGATTGGGCGCCCTGACCGGTTTTTTTGAGTCAGGAAGAAGCTCCATCAAGAGAGGGACATCCGAGCAGCTTTACTGACTGCAGGATCCCCGGGTCGGAAGAGCTGGCTGGGCACCCCGACGGGATTTGTGAGTGGGGGAGGAGCTCCACCCAGGGAGGAACACCTGAGTGGCCCCCTGCCTGCAAGTTCCCTGGGGCAGCGAGCTGTTTAGGCGCCCCAGCCAGGCCTCGGGGTAGGGAGTAAAAGCGGAAATCTCAGCAGACAGCTTAAGGGACATTCTCCCAAAGAGAAGGAATCATTGGAGCAGCCTCTGCAGCAGACCTTTGCCTGCTGAACTGCCTGGGGAATTTATAGCTCCACATTTTGAATCTGATACCCCAAAATGGGAAAACAGAGGAACAAAACGCAGTCTCAAAACTCAACCCCACCCAGAACAAGTTTT